>MU786862.1:7738-70596 GCA_026770625.1 Nicotiana glauca | reverse complement strand
TTTTTTTTTTTGGGGGGGGGGGGGGGCAGGTGGCCGCATAGCAACATCGTCTCTGAGGCCTGCATAATGATAAAGTAAGTATCTCACTAAGAAACATAAATACATGAACAAGAGAACTCACCATGGTTTTTACTTCCCATCGACCCTTGTCCAAGTCATCCCAACTACGCTCCGCGTAGGAAGAAGTTGAGGCCAATTGCCGGACCCAACCTTCTAGGTCCGGGACCGCACCAGGAAACCAAGCAACAACTGCATCATCGGAAAAGAATTAGATCGAGAAAAAGTAGGGAAAGCAGGGTATTAATCGCCATCGATACATTTGCACTTACGTTTCATGTTCCACTCCTCAGGGAATGACATCCTCTCGACAGGAATCAGATTGGAGGTCCTGACTCGGACAAACCGACTCATCCATCCTCTGTCCTTGTCCTCATCGATGCTGGAAAAAAGGGACTTCAAAGATTGACACTGAAGCTTTATCCAACCCCCTCGATAAAGGCGAGGGCTATATAGCCTGATCAGATAGTCGAGAGTAAAAGGCTTCTCCTTGACCAAGACCGAGAAATATCAGATCAAATTAACGATGTGCCAGAAAGAGGGGTAAATCTGGCCAAGCGTCACCTAATATTGTTGGCAAAAATCAAGAATTACTGGGTCTATGGAACCCATAGTTGGATCGGTGGGGCTCAACGTGAAAGGGTAGGTATACACGCTTAAGTACCCCGCCTTATGGGTAATGATGGCCTCTTCAGGAGAAGGGATCATAACATCTTTATTATCCCAGTTGCAGTCCATTTTTACTTGCTTAAGTTCGCCTTCAGTTATTAAGCAAATGTATCGAGACATGGGCGCGCATCAACTTGGTGTCTATGTAGGTTTCTCGATTTTAAATTCTGCGGTTAGCCATTGTGGTTGAGAAATTCAACATAAAGAAGAAGTTGATGCTGTAGTAAGAATAAATTGGGGAAAGGATGAACTTAGCAAATTTGAAGAAGCTAATGAGATTCTATGGATGATTTGAGAAGTAAATATTGCAAAAGTTGTAGAATTGGCCTATTTATAGAGGTCACTTAAATGGTTTGGGGAAGCCAAATAGTCGACCAGCAGCCACCTCCAATTAATGACCTTGGGACCTACGCAGAAGTGACTTTTCAATCACTTCAACCTTTGACATCACGAGATTGACATCATGATCGAGGCGACAGAGTATCGAAAAAAATAGTTTCTTGTCATCTTACTCTAAGAAATGCGAGGACAATCTGTATACGGTCAAAATCGGGTATGCCTAATTTCCTGGGCTCGAGGGGTCGCCTTAAGTCAGAGTTCAGGATGGATCAAGTTCGAGCTCGATGGACCAGGCTCGAGCTCGATGACACAGTACAAGGCTCGAAGAACCAAGTGTTCGAGGAACGTCGAAGCCTAATATGACTAGCCTCGAGATAATATTGTTATGAATTTGTAACAAATGAGCAAGATTCCTGTCATGTCCCCAAGATCGCGGCGCAAATCCCGGAATAGACTTGTACGAATCCGTAAACAGCCGTTCCAATAGATTCTTAATGAAAATGTACCTTATTTAGGGTTACCCTATTATATAAAGGGGACTCCAATCATTGTAAAGATCATCAAATACTTTTGGCTCATTGTTAATCAGATTCGTCCTTTACCTTTATTATTCTTACTTTATTGTTCTTAATCTGTCTCGAGGTCACTTTGGCTCGAGTCCGAGATTAACCTACATTCTTGTTTGGTTTACTTATTCCTTTCATTTATTTTTTATATTTCTTGGTTATTAATTAGTATTGAACTAAATTACGTATTTTTAAAACTATAATTCAAATTTAATTGTTACTCGTATTTCGAGATAAATAAGGAGGTTCTTCGAAAAATTAACTCTGAATTAAGATTTATTTTCAATCGCAAAAGTAGAATATCAAGTTTTAATATATTTACAGTCCAAGTGTAAGTAAATCACAGCTATCTATATGAGATCCATTGCAGGAGAACAATTGGGTATTCATTTATCCAAGACCTTTGAATGAACATTTCACCTGACATAAATGAAATTGCAATAATCCATTCTAACTATAGCGAGCGATAAGTAGTTGTTAGTTTAGAAGTTAGGAATTATTGAAGCATTGAATGTATTTTTTGAAAACAGTTTTCATACTTCCTTTGTTAGTATGTTTCTAATAGAACACATATGTAAAATAAAATAGTAGGGGATGATGGGCAACCAATATCGAATCACTTTTATAAGAAAAAAAAAATACCTAGTAAAATTAAATTAGTATTAAGGTTCAAAAAACATCCAATGTGATTTTAAGTAAACGAGGTAGAGATGAAGAAAACCAAGTAGTAAGCACTTTGAACAGACTATCTAGATTTGCTACACTATTTATCCAAATGATGCAGTCAAGTTGCAGGTCTTCAAGGCATCTCACTTAACATAACAACAACTAACTTTCTCGTAAGAAAATAAACTCATGACTTTTGGAGAATACCAAAAACCAGAAAACAAAAAATAAAAAAAAAGAAAAATTCACTTGGTTAGCTGTAAATTATTAATCAAAAGTTAATTAAAAGCAAGGCAGGCGCTGTAGCCAGTACGCAGCTCAGTGGATGCTTCCTAGAAACATCCTACCTCTCTATTTAACAGATTAACTTGGTACAACGGTAAATAGTGGAGCATGTAATTTATAAACAACAACAACAACCCAGTATAATCCCACTTAATGAGGTCTGGGGAAGGTAATGTGTACGCAGACCTTACCCCTACTTTAGGGTAGAGAGGCTATTTTCAAATAGACCCCCGGCATCCTTACCTCCAAGAACTTCCAACCTTGCTCTTGTAGAGACTCGAACTCACAACCTCTCGGGTGGAAGCGGGTTGATAAAAACGAATATTATGACCGCCATGAATTGATCCCAAAAAACTATTCCCGCTTTTCAGTTTGGGGTTCAAACCCCCAACCTAGCACAAAAAATAATTTGAAGTCACATCGGGCTTAGGCTTTTATCTTTGACCAAATGCCACGCGGCGACTCCCCATTTGTTGGAAAGAGTGGACCCACTGTGCTAATGTTTGTGCTCTCCCTTCTCATATAACGCCACTGGGGCACAGTCTCCTGCTGCTTACTGCTACACTAAACAATGGAGCGCCACATTACAATGCTACTACTATAATGCTAAGCTTTTTTAGCTAGTCTTTTTGCACTATTCACAACGCATCCTTCAAACCCTAGTTATAGCCCATAACCCACCCCCATCTTTTCTCTCTCTTCTCTTCTCTTCATTTGTAGTAGTAGTATAATTTTTGGGGTTCTTCGCTTCAATATATTCTGTAGACTTTACGTTTCTTCTCTCTCTCTCTCTGTAGAAAAAACTTGCATGTACGCCAAAAATGGCTTCAGCTTGCGTAAACAAAATGGGTATGTCGCCGGAGAAGTTTCTAGATTGTTCTCCGGCTGCGAAATACCACCAGTCCTTTGGTTGGTTAAGTCCAAGAATGTCATTCAGTAGGGAGTTTCAGGACGACACTGCCGGCGATTCTTCCAAGGTTGCTGCCGGAGCAAAGCACTCTTCTTCGTCTTCGTCTTCATCGCCTATTGAGAAAAAGAGTAGTGTTAAAGTTAAGGCAGAGGAATTAGATCCAGAAGTTTCCAAAGATATGGTTGCTGATTTCGAGTTTCGACTTGAAGATCCGGTGACTATGCTGCCAGCCGACGAGCTCTTTTCCGACGGAAAGCTCGTGCCGCTGCATCTCTCCATGGTCCGCCCGGCCACCACCACTATTTCTGCCGGAGTTAGATCGCCGGATACACCTCAGCTTCGAATGAGAAATGAGATTTTGATTTCGAATGCGGATCCGTACTTGTTCTCTCCTAAGGCGCCGAGGTGTACTACGCGGTGGAGGGAGCTTTTAGGCTTGAAGAAACAGCAGCAGCATCAGAACAACAACAACAACAATGCTAAGCAAGAAACACAGAGAACGTCTTCATTACCTAGCAGTACTAGTGCTCATAAATCCTTGAAAAATTATTTTCATCGCAGCTCTAAATCCTTGAGCGCTTCTTTAGACTCGTCTCTTAACCTTCCGTTGCTGCAGAAGGACTCGGATAACGAGTCTGTTTCAATTTCTTCTCGATTGTCCCTTTCATCTTCTTCGTCAGGCCATGACCACGATGATCTTCCTAGACTTTCCCTCGATTCGGATAAACCAAGCAATTTCTCTCGAAATGCAATGACAAATCCTCGCAGGGTACGATTGGTGAAGCATAGGGTATCATCGTCTGAAGCCACGAGAGTGGGCCGAAGCCCGGTTCGTAGACAACCGGCCGCAGACTCTAGTAGTACTGTTACAACTCATGCCCGAGGAGTCTCTGTTGATAGTCCTCGCATGAACTCGTCGGGGAAGATTGTATTCCACAGCCTAGAGAGAAGCTCAAGCAGTCCCAGCACCTTTAATGGTGGGCCTAGGTATAAGCACAGAGGAATGGAGAGGTCTTATTCAGCCAATGTCCGTGTTACTCCTGTTCTCAATGTTCCAGTTTGTTCCTTAAGAGGTTCTTCAAAATTTGGATTTCCTTTGTTTTCTTCTTCATCGTCATCATCCCAACAGAAGAAAGAAGGCACAGGTTCTAATTCCTATAACACCAGGTCAAGAACAGATCGCATTAAGGAATGAATGTTTTAGGCTTAGAAAAGTCGGTAATCCTCACCCCTTTTTTCTGTTAGATTTTTGAGGGTAGTGTTATGGGTATTTTCTTGTTTTTTCTGATTCGACAGGTTTAGAAAATTATGTAAATATGTTCTTTCTCCCTTTTTGTTTTTGCTAACTCTGATGTTGAAAGCTAATGTTTTTGAATTATTCAACTTTTTGTGGGCATTGAATCTTTATTAGTACTTTCATATGGTTTTTTATATTTTCTTGTACCTGAAAGCTATGGAATCTCTCTGATACTTTTTAAGCTTTTCAAAAAGTTCCTTCCCTTGTTGAATATTACATGATGTTTGTTAGTGTGTTTGAAAGCCACGCGCCTTATGTGGCTGTGGGTGATACTTTTAAAAGCTGTAGCAATTTTCAGGGCAGAAGGAAGAAGGTAACGTGACATGCATTGGCATCTTTCTCTGCCCCTTTCCATATGCTTTACAGGAAATAAAATATATTCATTTTTTCCTTACCACTTCAATTATTGCTTTTATTTTTTACTTTAATTGGCGAAATGTGGGAAATGGCGACAAAGTTTTTGAATACACACTGAGGAACTGCCTGGCCAGGCCAGGCCAGGCTAGCTTTGCTGATCAATCTGCTTTTTGCACGACAGTCTAATGAATTTCTTGATTTTTTCTATTTTTATTTTTATTTTCAACTGTTTTATAAAGCAGAGCAAAATATTTTTGGTGTGTGAAAACACAATTATTATAACGGAAAATAACAACAGCCCAAGCTTCAAAATTATTTGGTTTTAATTTTATAGACTTGTTTAAAGAAGTTCTACAGGTCAGGTGGCTTACTAGCAAACAACATTTAACCTGAAAACAAAGTAATTTGTTAAAATTTGTTAGACGAGAAGGGTTGCTCTGATGGTAAGCAACCCCCACTTCCAACTGAGAGGTTGTGAGTTCGAGTCTCCCCAAGAGCAAGGTGGGAAATTTTTGGAGGGAAGGATGTTCGGGGGTTTATTTGGAAATAGCCTTTCTACCCCAGGGTAGGGGTAAGGTTTGCGTACACACTACCCTCCCCAGACTCCACTATGTGGGATTATACTGGATTGTTGTTGTTGTTGTTGTTGTTAAAATCTGTTAGTAAATCATTGTGTAAAAAAGAAACATATTGAATTCCTCATGAAAACTTGTCAAAACTACATCTTAAAAGGGTATTTACCATATTTTACATCTATAAACCCTCTTTTATCTTATGCTGTTGTATATTCTTTAACATGGTAGTATAAACACTACTTCTATTATACTATTGGTGTATAAAGTTAAATTTTTTTCTTTTTGAAATTATTATATTCATACATTACTTTAATGTTTATTTGTGGGAATGAGAGGGGAAATTATTAAATTCATCAATAAATCTTTAAATAGCAGTAAGTGTACGTTGCTAATTATCTGTTGTTATTAATGAAGATATCCACCAAAAATCCTTTTGTTCTGGTTGATTTGAGAAAGATCCGTATTGAGTATTGCAAATAAGGTGGAGTTTGTAAAAGATTGAATGATTGAAGGTAGCATGTTGAAACTGGCATATACAGTCCATTTAATTGAATGATAAGACCATGTTAAACACTTTAAATATCTGAGTACTTTCAAGTCTGAAATAAATGTTGTTGGAGAATCCATTTCTATATAACTGTGTTGTCAGGAAATAAGTTAACACCTTTGTCTACACAACACCCAATTGCTCTTTCATCTCTATTCTCTATGCTAAACTAAAAACAAATTTGAGAGTTTCAAACATCTTTTACATCCACCTAACAATTTTTCAAGAAACTAATTAATCCTTTTTATTGTTATTTGTGTCTAGTTTGATTTTTCTACACTGACGGATTGTGCGTTAATTTTAGACAGCAAAATGTTTTTTTTTCTTGATCTACATGTATGAATTTAGTAGGAAAGAAAGGTGTGTAAATCAGATAAAGATAACGCTTGTTTCAGTTGTCGTTATCTGCGATTCATGTCCCATGTCCCTATTCTCTTTGGCACAAAGGCATGCCAATTGCCAAACTAGAGATGACCTTTCTATAATGCTGCAGGAGCATTGACAGCCATATGGCCCTTCAATCTAAATTATTTACTGTTGGATTTATTTCAAAATTAATATGTTCACAAAAAGACTAATAAGTACTACTAATATATAGTCTTGTACATCCAATGTTACATCGATTTCTCCTGAAACCTGAAGCTTGAATATAATAGTTGCTCTATTTTGAGCACATTGTCTCCTATTTGCTCGAGTGGCACTTGATTCCTGTACATAGACCGTTCTTGCTCAATAGTGAATTTAGGCAGTGTGTTGTAAAATTAAATGTATAACCACCTTATTTTTTGTTCACACATATAACTTCTGTCATGAACCTAAAACCGATCCGGTCGTGATGACACCTATCGTAAAACTAGACCAGCTGACACAATTTTCGAATTCAACTAGTATTCAATAAAAGTCATTTTAAGCCATTAATTAATCAATAATCTCATAATGTAAGTCTAAATGAACAGTGCAGAATAAATACACAAGTCCGACATCGGGGTGTCACAAGTCACGAGCATCTAGTAAGGTCTGAACAACGAAGAGTCTAAAAATATACTAAAAACAATCTAAGGAAGACAAGAGGGAGAAGAGCAGGGCTGCAGACGTCGGACATCTGCCTTGCTAACTCCGATGACTCTGCCACTGAGCAATCGATACCCGCTACCGGGTTCAGAAATACCTGAATCTGCATACAAGGTGCATGGAGTAATATGAGTACGCCAACTCAGTAAGTAATAAAAGTAAATGAAAGCTGAGCAGTAAGAATACACGTAAACCACGTCATAATGCTACAGCAAATACAGTACATCTCCAAAACGGTGCAGAAATCATTTATTTCGTAAATCAAACTCAGCTTTAGTAAAAACCTTTTAAAACATCTCTCAATAGTTTCAAATGAGTGCTAAAAACAGTGAGTAAAAATAATAGAAATGTAACAACCCCTCGGGAAAATCATGCATCATAAACCGCCCCTAGGGCATAATATCAACAGAACCAGCCCCTCGGGCTACCTCACAATCACTCTAATCAGCCCATCGGGCATAACATAAATCAAGAACCGCCCTCAGGCAACAACATGAATCAACAATAGCCCCTCGGGCTACATCACATCACTCACACTGGGTACACGCGCTCACTGGGGGTGTACAGACTCTTAGAGGGGCTCCTACAGCCTAAACGCTATAACAAGCCATCTCGTGGCATAATCAAACAGGCCCCCGACCTCATAACAATCACAAGCCACCTCGTGGCATAACAAATCAGGCCCTCAGCCTCTCATATATCACAAATTAGTACCACATATTGCAGCGCACAACCCGATCCCATAATATCCTCACAACATAGACCCTCGACCTCACTCAGTCAGATCTCACTCAAGCTCCTTGGGCTGACAGTAGAACAAGTACTCGCCTCAAAATATCATTTATGAAATCAAAAGGAGTGAATAAAACCGAGTTATGAAAACAGTAAGAACATATCATAACTAAGTATAAATATCAAACTGAAAACAGTGAGGAAAATAGTAGTAAAAGCCCCTAAGGGTCCAAACAGTTGGCACGAGACCCAAATATGGCCTTCAACCCAAAACATAGTAATACTTTTCCAAACACAATGATATCAAACGGTTTTCAATCAAATACGCCACTTAACAGTCATACGGGACGGACTAGGTCACAATCCCCAACGGTGCACGACCCCATGCTCGTCATCTAGCGCGTGCATCACCTCAGGATAATATTTACAATAATTACTTACCTCAATCCGGTCCAAACTCTAGCTCGCAATGCCTTTGCCTCTCGACTCGGCCTCCGGATGCTCCAAGTCTAACCAAAAACAGATTTATACCATCAAAATATGCTAAGGAAACAAAACTCACTGAAAACAACCAATTTACATCCAAAATCCCAAAATTGACCAAACCTGACCCCCAGGCCCACATCTCGGATTTCGATAAAATTCACAAAACTGGAATCCTTACATTCTCATGAGTTCATACATACCAAATATACCAAAATCCAACCACAATCGAACCCTCAAATCCCTAATCAAAGGTCTCCAATTTCAAGCCCTAGTTTTCTTCAAGTTCAACCACTAAATTCCACAAATTAGAAGCCTAATCCGTGAAATAACACCACAGAAACGAGTTTTATGTTAAAAAAAATCTTACCTTAACGAAGTTCCCTTGAATTCCCTCTTCAAAATCTCCCCAAAACCCCCAAAATCAATTTAAAAAAGATGATGAAGAGCTGAAAATCGCGAAGGGCCAAATATATATGTTCTGCCCCAGCTAAACTGCTTCTGCGATACAAAATCTCGCATCTGCAGACCCGTACCTACTGTCCCATCTGCGCATATGCGAAATTCACTAAAGTTCCAGGAACCACACCTGCACCTTACCTTCCGCACCTGCGGTCTCGCAGGTGCGCTAAGCCTTTCGCACATGCGACTTCTGGACTTCTTGCTCTTGGCCGCATCTGCGGCTTCCTAAACACTTCTACGAGCCCGCACCTGTAGTCCCCTAGCCGTAGGTGCGGTTATGACAGGAGCTTCAGCACTTTAGCTGCAAATTCCCAACTCCAAAACTCCCGTCAACTATTCGAAATCATCCCGCGGCCCCCGGGACCTCAACCAAAAGTACGAACAAGTCGTATACCACTATCCAAACCTATACCAAACTTTGAATCACCTAAAACAACATCAAATCAACAAAATAACATCAGATTCAAGCCTAAGGTTGCAAAAACTTCCGAATTTCGCTTTTGATCAAAGTCTATCAAACCTCATCCGAATGACCTAAAATTTTGCATACACATCACAAATGATATAACAGACCTACTACAACTTTCGGAATTCCATTCCGACCCAGATATCAAAATTTCTACTATCGATCGAAAAATGCCAAAATTCCAATTTCGCCAATTCAATCCTAAATCTACCACGGACCTACAAATTACATTTCGAACGCGCTCCCAAGTCCAAAATCACCTAACGGAGCTAACCAAATCATAAAAATCTAAATTCGAGGTCGAATACTAAAAGTCAAAACCTTGTCAAACCTTTCAAATTTAAAGCTTCAAAATGAGAACTGTTCTTCCAAATCTATTCTAATTACCTTGAAAACCAAAACTGATTATTTACATACGTCATAATACATCACACGGGGCTAGTCATGCCTGAGAAATGGCGAGCGAAATGCAAAAGCTCAAAATGACTGGTCGGATCGTTATATCGTCCCCCACTTACACATACGTTGGTCCTCGAACGTACCCAGAGTTGTTCCGAAAACCATCAAATCGCTGTGTAACCTTACAATGCACATACCTGGGGGTGATCCAACGTCCTATCTCATATAGGTTCGATAATACAATGTAACTGAAATTTTACAATCCAACCTAGCCCACAAACCTTAGAACTACATTTCCACTTCTGAATTCTTCTATAAGGTCAGAACCTCATATCTATACTTTGAATAAGTCCGAACAAGCTGCAACAACCATATCCGTACCCAAGATGCAATTACATGATATACCACATAACTCAGACACTCGTAGCGGTAATTTCTAATCATAGCAATTGCCCAAAACAACCGAATACCGATAATATACCTCTTGTCAAATAAAGCCTCATTCCAACACTTCTGTATACTGTCAATGATAAATGAAACACGTAGAAATCATAACCACTTCTCAGATCAACCAGTTATGGGGTTCCCTTTCCTCCGGCAAGGACCATAGTAAATTTCTAAGCCGAAATCCGATATTATCCTTCCAACATGCTGAAATCAAATTCGATAGTATTCACCCTAGATATAATGACCTCAACTCGTCCAATATGACTACTCTACTGACATGACACCTCAACGCAGTCTAAAACTCGAGCAATTCGCTCACCAATAAGCAACAATCTGAACGTACTCAAATCATGAAAAAATGACTCAAATGAGAGAGTTGTACCACAAGCTCACCAGTACCACCACACGCAATGCTAATAACCCGTCACACATAGAAGAAACAGAACACACGAATCTAACCCGAAGGATCATACCTCCACATAACTTCGCTGCAATGCGCGACCCTATCCAAACACTAGTTCACATGAAACATCTCAAGTCACTATGCTCAAAGTCCACAACCACACGCAATCTGATGTCTAGTGCCAAGAGCAAATCGTCATAACCACGGCGAAGCAATGAAATAACACCACACAAACACAAAATGACACACATGATACACCATCCACCGAGCAATACCCAATACTTTTCCCGCTCGAATCCCACTATGAGGCCCCAATAGAACCGCACCATATGTGCCTATAACCAATAACTCATAATGCCTCACAACGCGGAAAAGTAACTAATAGATTACCCCAGAACACTAATAAGCTCAATAGCAATCGAACCAACACATCCCTCAACAATAGCAACTCAGAGTCAACAAAGCCGACTCGATGCAAAACACACATCCATATTGACCTACCAATGAACCCCTTGTCAAGGAGTTCCTAAAACCGCTCCTCCAACTCCCTTGACTCCGTCGGTGCCATACGATACGGTGCCCGACACCAAATCAATAACATTGTCCGGCGGCATGCCCAACCGTAGGATAACATAAAAAAAAATCCCTCATGAAGGCCAAATAGGAAGACAACCCTTCCCAACCATCCGCTGGTTCTTCAAAAATGAAATCACCCTACTGGGAACATAATCGGTCGAACCTCGTCACTCAATCAATGGAATCCCCGGCATAGCCAACATCACTGTCTTGGCGTAGCAGTCCAGAGTAGCACGACATGGAGACCACCAATCCATACCTAATATAACCTCAAAATCCACCATATTAAGCAACAAACTATCCACTCGGGTCTCCAAACCTCCAATAGTCACCACACAAGACCGACATAACCTGTCTATGAGAATTCCTAGTCTCTAAATCCATAAAGTAGACGAATCACCATATCCGATCCCAACTCCACTGCCCAAACATCTAACACACATCTGATATTCAATCATTCTACGAGGGATACTCCAAAAATTCTTCTGTGCTACCAAACAAACTTGAATATCAGCAGTCGATCCAACAAGAGAGTGCCACCATACTAAGGAAGTATCCTTAATTCAAACACATCGCCCTTTTCTGAAAGGTATACCCTCATCAAGCCACACCAATTAGTAATATCATTTGCCTAATCATCTGAAACCGCCCGTGTTGCGTAAGAACTTATGTCCTTCCTTCCAGAACTGAACCGTGGCCTTACACATGCAAATCACAAACCTACACAATATATCGCATATACCATGTCGTCCTATGATAAGTATAAGGATTTCATAATCCATTTCGGGTCACAAGCAACTACGTACTCAATCTAGCCAAGAACCTTCCATTGATCCCATCTAGAAGAAAATCATTGCACATCACATGCTCCTCATGCCAGTAGAAAATACACATCTCTAACCATGGTAGAAATCACCAACGACTCTCCGAATCCCATTTGCACAAAACCAAACCAAGGCTGAATCCTTTTAACCCACCCAAGTTACGCAGGTCACAAAAAACCCAAGAGCATTACCATGAAACACCTGTAGAAACTCATAAGCACCCGAAGAACTAATCATATCCCTTACCACAACGATCTGACCTACTACCAAGCCATCCTATTTATCCAGGTTCCTTCTAAATTACCTTCAACTAAAACTTCTTCTCGCTATGATACCGCAATCCTCAATCCAGACTCACCACATGAGACCCAAGCATATACCACACTGCATAAGGGTCATAAGCCGTTGAATAATCTCTTAAATATCCTCAAAAGCACCACATTCCAAATACTTACCATGAAGAGACTTTCTATGAATCTACAACCATTACCTTCACCTTCATGATATTGATATGCAGAATTCATAATTGATATAAAAATACCACGAGTCATGACACCCTCCAATGTAAACCTCAGTTTCTAGCCAGATACACATCCTAGAGATTCCCAATTACTACATGTAAATCTTGAATCCTTCAAAACCATTCTCGGAAGTCATCCACTCCGCTCAAACCTCAATTAGAGTGACCAAATAAACCGAACAACATGTGCCTCATTAGTACAGCAATACCTAAGGAAGTAACCCCTCCTTCTAAGTAGCCGAGTGATATCCTACTCCATACCCGTTACATCCCTTATGACAACCACTAATCATCCAAAGATTTCCCATATACCCATAAAGCATAACATACCATTATCCAAATTTCATTTACTCGAGTCATCCTCGATCTCAACCTCTGGAAGTCACAACTGATCCGCCATCATACTTCAAACTGAAACTGATACGGCACTTAACCGTGCAATTAACTTATCGATAGGGGACTCCCTCACTTAGCTCGAAGCCAAAGGTACAAATACCCAAAGACTCACAATGCCCATACTCTATTACTTCCATAATACTATAGTGAGATTTAACTAAATCCTTCATAAGCTCACGTAAAACAAACCAGCTAGTACTTCAAATCATCTACAACTCTCGCATTCACCCTCGTAATAGTCAAGCTCACTCTTATACGCGATCCAATCTCAATCTACAACATCTATAATTCACTGGTGAAAGAGGACTCCCAACCAATTACATAAAGATCACAAAAATCTCAGAAAATGAGTTTTATGTTCAACCACTAATTTTCATAAATTACAAGCCTAATCCGTAAAATAACACCATAGAAACGAGTTTTATGTTCAAAAATTTTAACTCAATGAAGCTCCCTTGAATTCCCTCTTCAAAATCTCCCAAAAAGCTCCAAAATCGATTTAAAAATGATGAAGAAGAGCTGAAAATCGCGAAGGGCCAAATATATATGTTCTGCCCCAGCTAAGCCGCTTCTGTGGTACAAAATCTCGCACCTGCGGTCCCAGGTGCGCATCTGCGAAATTCACTTAAGTTCTAGGAACCGCACCTGCGCCTTACCTTCCGCACTTATGGTCTCGCAGGTGCGCTAAGCCTTCCGCACCTGCGACTTCTGGACTTCTTGCTCTTGGCCGCATCTGCGGCTTCCCAAATGCTTCTGCGGGTCTGCACCTGCGGTCCCCTAGCCGCAAGTGCGATTATGACTAGAGCTTCAGCACTTCAGTTGCAAATTCCCTACTCCAAAATTCCCGTCAACCATCTGAAATCACCCCGAGGCCCCCGGGACCTCAACCAAAAGCACAAACAAGTCGTATACCACTATCCAAACTTCGAATCACCTAAAACAACATCAAATCAACAAAATATCATCAGATTCAAGCCTAAGGTTTCAAAAACTTCCGAATTTCGCTTTTGATAAAAAAGTCTATCAAACCTCGTTCGAATGACCTAAAATTTTGCACACACATCATAAATGACACAACGGACCTGTTGCAACTTCTGGAGTTCTATTCCGACCCCAATATCATAATTTCTACTATCGATCGGGAAATTCCAAAATTCCAATTTCGCCAATTCAAGCCTAATTCTACCACGGACCTCCAAATTACATTCCGGACGTGCTCTCAAGTCCTAAATTACCTAACGGAGCTAACCAAATCATAAAAATCCAAATACGAGATCGAATACTAAAAGTCAAAACTTGGTCAAACCTTTCAAATTTAAAGATTCAAACTGCGAACTGTTCTTCTAAATCCATTCTGATTACCTTGAAAACCAAAACTGACGAATTACATACGTCATAATACATCACACGAGGCTAGTCATGCCCGAGAACTGGTAAGCGAAATGCAAAAGCTCAAATTGACCGGTCGAGTCGTTACAACTACCCACTAATGTGTAATTGAGTATGTCACTATTTTTGTACACCTTTTTCCTAGTAGAAGGTGAGGGCCTGAGGAGAAACAGTACCCTGACTAGTTATTTCATTGTATTGAGAATGTAACCTTTATCATTTTTGTTGTTTTTCATTTAGTGTTCTGTAGTTTTAGAGTCCTACAAATTTGTATTTACGTCGAAAAGTCTCGTATTGAATGTAAAACACTTTCTATTAGAGGTGATTTCATACCAGGTGCTTGAATCCGAGAGATCTAGTTAAGAATGAAATACTTCAATCCGCTTGGAATTTGCATGATAAGTTGCTTGCCTTTGATCACTGGTCTTACTATGGTCATGGGGTTACTCACATTCAGTTGGTTTTTAGACATTCGTTCGGTCTTGGATTATTGCGCTGAATGAAAACTCTACCACCGCTCCCTTACTTCCATTATATACTCCTCCAGTGGCAATGCCAGTTTATGCTTTGCTCTTTGACCAGATTAACTACAACCAACCACAATCATGACATCTTGGTTAATTAAACAGACATTATTTAGTACTTACGAATCAAACAGTGAAACTTGATAGTTTCATTAAAGAATTGTTTTCTATTCTTCATTATTCTGTCAACCGCTGGTAATGTCACTTCTCTGTTTTAGTTGAGTAATTTGATATTGACATCAGTACAGAGTGACCGTAGCCCAATTTCATTTGGATAGGTAGAGTTAGTGGAGCAGGCGGCTAAAGGTTCTTTTGTAGTGCCAGGAAAGGAAAACTGATACAGAAATTATAAACCATTGCTCCCAAGCATTTATACATTTGTCCCAGTAGTCGATGTTGCAGCCTTGCAGAGACAGGGTTGATACATGAAACCATTTTACTAGCTCCAAATAATGCATCAGAAATATTTAAATATATCTTTTATTATACTTTGAGTCCAAATATATTCTTATTGCTATACAATTGGTTCAAATATACCCCCTTTTTCTTTTAAGTTTCTCCAAAGTAGGCAAACAATCCTACGTGGTACTGACATTTGATGAAGTAGATACCACATGACTTGCCGCCTCAGCCCCCTAACCCATTTTACCTTTCCTTTTATTTTTTTTCCACCAGTAAAATTTCCTTCCCCTCCACCACAATTGCCCCCATTATCGCTACCATATAAATAATTGTATTTCAAATTTTAGTCTTTTATATATGGATTAGGGGCGCTGAGTTAGCATGCCATATGATATCCACCTAATCAAATATCAGTGTCACGTAGTATTGGATGTTTACTTGGATAAATTTAGCGGAAGAGGAGTATATTTGAACTAATAATATTGTAGTAGGAGTATATTTAAACTCAAAGTATACCTAATGGTATATTTAAATCTTTTTCTCTTAGCACATGGGTATAATTTGGCCCTTTGCCATAATACTTGGTGCCTGTTTGGACATAAAATTTGATGTAAGATTTTTCCAAAAAAATTTAACTTTTTTTCGAAATCAAACGTTTGTTCATAGAATTTTCAATTTTCACTTGAACATGCATTGGAAATTTTCGAAAATTTGAAAAACTGCAAAAAGCTATTTTTTAAAATTTTCACGCAAATCACCCACAAAACTTTAAAAACAAACCAAACTGAAATTTATGTCCAAACACAACTCTAAATTACAAATATCATTTTTACTTAAAAAAAATTTCACCATTCGAATTTTCAATTCTTATGTCCAAACGCCTAATTAATTGCCTCTTTATATTGCCCACTTCTCGAAACCATTTATTATCAAGTGCTCCCTTTCTGTAGCAAATGCTATATTTTTTTCGGTGGAGTCCATTACTTAAATGGTCACTCAATTATCGTAATTTATCTGCTAAAGTCATTTTACTTTCGTTTGGAGCAACAAAGTAACTGAATTGTGCATATTGCACTTAGAAGGCTACTCAACTAGATTTTTCAAATTTTGAATTGCGAAATATCTATTTTACCTAGACATTTATCTTTTTTTTTTTTAACTTTTTAATATTATAATTTTTTTTAATTTATATTATGGATTTACCTATAGAATAAATATATATTATTTATAAATTTAAAAAATAAAAAGTATTTGAGCATATATAATATTGGAATAACAAAATAATGAGCATAGTAAAAAAATTAAATAGAATAATTTGTTAGTAATAACAATTTTAGTATTAACAACAAAAATTTAAAAATTTATTTACATAATTCATAATAAAAGAAAATAAAGGTTGTAAAATATATATTCCATGCACTTAATATAAAAATAATTATTTAAATAAAGATATATTTATAATATACATTATATATTCTTCAAAATTATGCTCAATTATATTATTATCTTTCTACCAACTTTTCAATGTGTAGGGTAAAATATGCTATGTTAAGTCGTGCATGGAATATATATTATGTAATTGAGCATAATTTTTAAGAATAGATAATATATATTATAAAATATATTTATTTAAATAATTATTTTTATATTTCGTGCATGAAATATATATTTTATAACCTTTATTTTCTTTTATTATGAATTCTGTAAAATTTTATTTTTATTTTTTTGTTAATACTAAAAATATTATTACGAACAAATTATTCTAATTAATTTTTGTACTATACTCATTATTTAATTATTTCAGCACTATAGATGCTTAAATACTTTTTATTTTTTTAATTTATAAATAATATTTATATATTCTATAGGTAAGTCCATAATACAAATTAAAAAGATAAAATCATAATATTAAAAGTTTTAAAAAATAAAATAAAAGAAGATAAACATTTATAATTTAGAGGGTAAAATAGGTATTTGGCAATCCAAAATTTTAGAAAATTTAGTTGAGTGACCTTCTAAGTGCAATAGGCATAATTCAGTGACTTTATTATTACAAACGAAAGAAAAATGACTTTAGAAGATAATTTGAAATAATTAATTAACCATTTAAGTAATTGACTCTCTTCGGTGCATATATTTACTTGGTGCGAATTAGAACTGATTCAGCGGGACTTTACCCAACTCATGCTCCAAGATCTACTCAATTAATGAATAAATTAAGGGTAAAGCAACATTACATTCACTATTCATTGTAACAACAAATACGAACATACTAAATGAAAAAAGGTGTTTATAAATAAGTATATTAGCATGTACTTAAAATGTATATTTATTATACTTAAAATAACAGTGAGCAACCAAAGACAAAAGAGCTTATACACAAGTTGGTCTTAGACAGACAGGCAGCCCGCCTCAATTTTATCAGCCTGCTTTTGTTTTTTCTTAACCTTGCGTATTGTTTATAATATGATTGCACAGAACTGTCTTTGGCTTTATATAATTGTGGAGTTGTTAGCGTCTCTTTCTTCTTCCCAAAGGAGACAGATAGACTGAGGAAATGTCTTGCTAAAGGCAATATGTTTGTCTTGTAGTGAAGGAAATGAGTCAATATTGAATTTTGTCGGACTCGAGTTTTTACACTCAGATTTGAAATAAAAATGTATTAAAATTAGGAGATACTCGCAACCATGTTATTTACTGATCCAACTTATTATTTCGTTTAAATTTTTGATTAATTTGTTTTTGATAAGATCATAGTCGATCAGTTCGTTCAAATGTATAGTTCTAAAATACCTCTAGGGCTAATAATACTTTCAAAGTTGCATTATTTGTTTATCATATTTGTTTAATATATATCAGAGTAGCATTATAGAAGTAATAGACATGTGATCACGCCTAACTATGCCTTATAAAGAGGATAAAGTAGTCGCTGCAAATATATTTCGGTTAACAAAGTCGGAGTCGAATCTCACAATGAATTAACCTGTCAATCGGAGCTATTGGACTCACAGAAATTCACGTATTCAATCTTCAGAGATATTTGAGTAACGAATTGGGTGTTTATTAACTAAATATTACGTAATAAAAGTGCAGTAATTAAGAACTAGCTATAAACGGTTTGTAAGCAAGATTGTGAATGGTCTAAGGTTCTGATTTCCCTTGTTGTCGGAATCTTTTCCGCTATGTTTACTATAAATTTGCCTAAGTCTTCTCTATCGATCAAGAGCACTCTGACTGTCGTAACACTCGCCCGAGTAATTACAACAATATGCTAGACATATTATCCCGAATTACGCTAGCTAGCTTTTAAGTACAACTCACTTAGATCGCACCCACAGTTTTGTTATCACTAATCCCACATTTAAACCCTTCGTATTGATCCCTCATATATGTTAGGAGTGATGATGTTCACCAACTACCTAAATATACACTCTCTCCCGAGTAATGCACACTAAATAGGAACGGCTAATTATGGTCGCTTCAATAAGCATATAGTTGAACAAGTAGAGATAATACGATGGCAAATCTATATTAACATAACGAGAAAATCATCCCTCAACCGGTTCCATCAAAACCGTAGATTAGGTATTTAGCTACTCATGCTCATAGTAACAATTCCCCAAATAGTTTGCATAATCAAATTACAAATTAAAGATAAAGGAATGAAGAATTCGATGATAATCTCCTTCCGAAATAGTCTTCCTAGGTCTCCGGTGTGTCAAAAAATCCTCAAAATAGAATTTTTACGTGTATTTATACCAAGTAGGGTCGGGCCCAGACGATGCACCATTTCCTGCACGAAATAGGACTTAGCTCTGTAAAATATGTACAAGCGCGCCGCACAGAGGTGCACTGTGCGGCGCGGTAGTGGGGAAGTTTAGAGAGCTATTTTCTACAGACGGTCGTAAAATTGTACACATACGGCGAGCAGTGAAATTTTCTCAGAGTGATATTATTTATCCTCCTTTGACATCCATACTTGGTCCACGACCTCCGAACACGATCCCAACTTAATGCCATTGGCTTTACTTAGACTTCAAAGCTCCAGATTGGTAGATTTAGCTCCAAGTTAACTTTTGAAGTCGGGATCACTTCCTGTAAGGCATAAAACACGCACTAAGTATAATTTACTATCATTTGAGCTTAAGCATACGTAAAAATGCAGTAATTGAAATGTAATACTATGGCTAAAACACGGGTTCTAGACTAACATCAACACCCCACACTTAAACCATTGCTCGTCCTCGAGCATTTAACTATGCTTAACCTAGGGATAACCTTATATCAGACAACCTCCCTGATACACCATGCCAAGAATAATTAAAGTAGACTGAGCACCTTATCATAACATCCCACCCTCAAGATTCGACTCAAAAGTACCATGCATTATTCACAACTCGGCCACTCACTCTAACATAGAGGTCAATGACATTACGTTTCCTTCATGAATCACGTGCCCTCACACAACAAATGAGAGTAGTTCCACACACAATAAAATTTAAGAACAATTAGGAACACAAAATAGAAAGAATTCATTCACTCTCAAAAATAATATTCATATGCCACAAACGATGCACCATAGGCTTGCCCGTAGTGTATTACTCTACTAAGCAAACTCATTCAGTCAAGGATCAAGTAGGTCTTTAGCTGGTTGTAATGTAGGCTGCATGATGGGTAGGATACATTTAGATATAAGAATGACTACACCTCCCTATGCACTTTAATACATACATTTTAACATTGAAAACCCCACTTATGTTAAACCAAATTCCACCTTCACATCAACGTATATTACCCCATACCTCTTTATGCACAATTACATCAAGAGTCACCACTTATCAAGGAATATATTTTTTTGACAGCAATACAACTATTTTTTTTCTTTCAATTCAAGTAACTCTTACTTTTTCAAAACAATGCACATTTTTCCTTATTTTATTAGCTCCACTCAAAAGTCAAACCAAGCACCCAACACTTTAACTTTTTCAAGGTTCCTTACAATTCAAGTGCTCCTGAGAGGTGAAAAAGTTCATATATATGATCAATTCAACCAATTGGGTAAGGCTTGAAATGTGGTTGCCAAAAAACAGGGTTACAAGCTCAAAGGGGTTAACTACGTTACATAATATTAGGAGGGTAAAATATACATATCTGGTTCAACAAAAAGAAACGCTTATATCACTTACAAGACTGAACAAAACTACTATTTCTCTTTGCAAACACACGAGGCAAGTTCTAGACTTCAAATGCAATGCACCGAATAATACAAAATCTTACACACACATGGAACATAACTCACTCAGGATCAGACTCATCAAGACACACTAGTCAAAGCCGTTAAGCACAGTTATAATCAAATAATTTAAGGCACTTATTTAAGAGTCAAGAATTGAGCTTAAGTGTCACAACTAAGGCACTTACCACTCTCAAGGCATATGTAGTTAAGGGAAATTAATCCTTTAAATTATAAAAGATTCTTAATTCCTAAAAATAAAAAGATTTAACTACACCCAATTTAAGCAAAACCCTTCAAAAAGAACCGCGACACAAAGAAAAACTAAGGGGAGATTGTTACACTACCTAAAAAAACTAAAATAAAAGACATATTTTTGGATTTTTACATATATCTAAAAGAAAAATTCTTTCGACTCATCTCCCTTAAGAAACTAGTCAACGAAATCCATCGTCAGGAAGAGTTGAACTAAACACTTAATTACTAACTATTACAGGCCGATAGAGTTCAGAATTATAGTTTACATACCATAGTATCTATGAAATCAAGAAACAAATCAAACAAAACCAACTAGAAAATAAATTTAAAAAAATACAAGTACAATAAAAAAAGGAGGACCCCACACTTAAGAGATTGCATTGTCCCCAATGCAAAACAATAAAATCAAGAGTGAAAATAAGGTGACTCCCTCAGGCCCAAGGCCTAATCATCAGCACTAGCGCAAATACTCATCATCATCGGAGGGAATGGAGTTTACATCCTCAACTGGTGGCAGCTGTCCTCCCCTCTCAACCCCACCCACTGCTGAGCGATAGAAAAAAGGGGGTGATCTTGCTGCAACTCCTCCAAGTCGGTCCCCTCCTCGAGCAGCATGAAGGCTCAAGTCAACAAACAGTAGCTGTAGCGTCTCCTCAATAAGCATGGGGTCTATCACCGACGTAACATCATACGCCTTGATAGGATGTCACTAGAATAGTCCGGTCATAGTGAAACTCCTCCTCTATATGGTGCGCTCTCAATAACCGAGTGATCATACTCTGGTAATATAGATGCGGGCCCCAGGTTGTCGCACTCTAGCCATATGCTCCAGCATGAATTTTCCAAGATCAACCCGCATCCGTGTCAACAAGGCATAGATCAAGCACACATTTAGCTTATGAGTTACACCCCGACTCTATTATGTACTTATTTTATGTCCAATTCATGCTTCTACCTACCCAAACAAGTCACACAACTCCTAACTTTTAATAATCCTAAACTATAATTATAGGTTAGTGAGGTTAAAAATTGGGTTGCCTCCAAACAAGTGCCTGATTTAATGTCGCGACACGATGCATGTACACGCATTTAAGGTACGCTCAACATCGGAGGCTCGACAAAATGGGTCACTAACACTCCCTTTGCCTCATACATGCCCACATAATGTTTCAACCTGTGCCCATTAACTCTGAATGTGCGAGAGTCATTTTTTGCAGCAATCTCTACGGCACCAGTGGGGTGAATTAAACCATACAAAATGGCCCTTACCATCGTGATTTCAATTTGCCCAAAAATAATCTTAGTCTTGAGTTGTATAGCAATACCGTATCTCCGGGTTTAAAATTTCGCTCAATAATATTTCTATCATGTATCATCTTTATTCTCTCCTTATACAGTCTTGTGCTCTCAAAGGCGTGATATCTAAACTCATCAAGCTTGTGCAACTTCCTTACTCTTCTTGTGCCTACAACTTCAATATCAAGATTCAACTGCCTCAACGCCCATCAAGCTCTATGCTCTAACTCTACTAGTGAATGGCACGCTTTCCCAAATACCAACTTGTATGGCGACATGCCGATTGGAGTTTTGAAAGCGATTCGATAAGCCCAAAGTGCATCATCTAACTTCCTCGCCCAATCTGTTCTAGTAGCATTCACAGTCTTAGTCAATACACTCTTTATTTCTCTATTCGAGACTTCCACTTGCTTGCTTGTTTTTGGATGATATGGGGCGGCCACCTTGTGGCGTACATCATACATCTCAACCTCCATCACTGATTATTGCCCTTGGGGTGCCAAACCGGGTGAATATGTTCTTTCTCAAAGAACCAATTACCCCCTTTGCATCATTTGTAGGGAGTTCTACAGCTTCCACCCATTTGGACACGTAGTCTACAATGAGGAGTATGTATTTGTTTCCATATGAGCTGCCGAAAGGCCCCATGGAATCTATGCTTCATACATCAAACACTTCTTCCTCCTGAATTGGGTTCATAGGCATCTCATATCGGCGAGAAATATTCTCGGTTCATTAGCATTCATCACACCCCTTTATCCATAGATGTGCATCTTTGAATAATGTTGGCCATTAGAAGCCCGACTCCAAGACTTTCACAACTGTCCTTACTCCCCCCAAGTGCCCACCATATAGTGATGTGTGACATGCCTGCAAAATAGAAGACTGGTCTATCTCGGGGATACATCTCCGGATTATGTTATCAACACAAATCTTGAATAGATAAGGCTCATCCCAATAATACATGTGATAATCACAAAAAAACGTTTTCTTTTGAACAGAGGAAAGGTCAAAAGGAACAGTACCGCTCGCTAGGTACTTTGCAATGTCTACATACCATGGCATTTCCTCAAGACTCGTAGCTAGTAATTGTTCATCCGGAAAAAATTTCCAGAATCTCTTCTACCTCAGCCTTTTTTTAGCTCCTTCCAGCCTAGACAAATAATCAGCTACTTAGTTCTCCGTTCCCTTTCGGTCACGGATCTCCAAATCAAATTCTTGCAGCAATAGCACCAAACGAATCAGGCGTGGTTTTGACTCCTTCTTCTCGATCAAGTACCTGAGTGCAACATAGTCAGTATAAACAATTACCTTAGAGCCTATCAGGTAAGACCTGAACTTGTCAAATGCGAACACTACTACCAGCATCTCCTTCTCGATCACAGTGTAATTTAGATGGGCTTCACTCAACGTTCTACTTGAGTAGTATATTAGATCCATGATTTTATCTTTTCGCTTCCCAAGAACTGTTTCCACACCATAGTCACTAGCATCACACATCAGCTCAAACGGTTGCTCCCAGTTGAGGGCAACTATGATAGGTGTTGTTACTAGTCTCTTCTTTAATTCCTCAAAAGCTACCATGCAGTCATCAGAAAACACAAAAGGGTGATCTTTTTCAAGCAATTTACACAAGGGGTTAGCATTTTTAGAAAAATATTTTATAAATCACTTATAGAAACCGGCGTGCCCAAGAAAACCTATAATTGTTTTGATGGAGATGGGTGATGAAAGCTTTTCTATCACGTCAACCTTTGCACGATCCACCTCAATACTTTTACTTAACACTAAGTTCCCCAAGACTATACCTTCCTATATCATAAAATGGCACTTTTCCCAGTTGAGTACCAAATTAGTCTCTATACACCTTTTCAAAACTCGCCTCAAGTTCACAAGGCAATTATCAAATGAATTTCCCACCACTGAAAAGTCATCCATGAAAACCCCCATTATCTCCTCTACCATATCCGTGAAGATGGCCATTATGCACCTTTGGAATGTGGTGGGTGTGTTGCATTATCCAAACTACATTCTCCGAAATGCATAAATACCATAAGGGCAGGTGAACGACATTTTCTCTCTATCCTCTAGGGCAATGGAAATTTGATTATACCCCGAGTACCTATCCAGGAAGCAAAAGTGAGACCTCCCCACCAATCTATCTAGCATCTGATCAATGAATGGCAGTGGGAAGTGGTCCTTCTTGGTAGCCAAGTTCAACTTCCTGTAATCCATACAGTTTGCCAACCTATGACTATTCGTGTAGAGATCAATTTGTTCTTCTCATTTTTCACTACTGTAATGCCTCCCTTTTTTGGTATACACTGAACTGGGCTAACCTAGTTGCTGTCAGAGATATGATTCCCGCATTTAACCACTTGGTCACTTCTTTCATATTGGGGTTCAGCCTTCTTTGATGTTCTCTGAAAGGTTTGTTCCCATCTTCCAGCAGAATCTTATGCATACAGAAGGCAGGGCTGATCCTTTTAATGTCTGCAATGGTCCACCCAATTGCAGTCTTGCACTCAGTCAGTACCTGCAAAAGTTGTTTTGCCTGCACATCTAACAAAATGGATGAATAATAACAGGTAGAGTTGAATTAGGTCCTAATAATGCATACCTGAGATGAGATAGTAGTGGTTTCAGTTCCAACTTTGGTGGCTCTTCTATTTGATGGCTTAGCTGGAGGAATTTTTCTTTCCTCTAAGTGCAAAGGCTCAAATTCGAGCTCCCTTTTCCAAAAACCTTGGCCTTCAAGAGCAAGTACCCACTCTGTCAACTCTTCTCCATTAGCTTTATCTAAGTTCATGAGACAGGCTGCTAAAGGGTCTTTAATGCTCAGTGCCTCATCTTCTTCCTCCAAAACTATCCACCGCATCTATTAAAAAGCAATTAGAAAATTCACTTGGTCTCTAAATAGTGCCTCATCTTGAGCTCTGCAGTTTCACAATTAATTAAAGCTCTCCCAGTAGCCAAGAACGGTCTTTCCAAAATTATAGGAATTTCCTCGTCAACTCGACAGTCAAGGATGACAAATTCTGCTGGGAACACAAACTTCCCAACCTGTACCAATACATCATCTAGAATCCTAGAGGAACGCTTCACTGTTTAATAAGCCAGTGGTAGTAACATAGACGTGGGTCCAGATCTTCCAATGCCTAGAATTTTATAGATAGCTAGGGGCATAAGGTTTATGCTTGCTCCCATATCACATTTTGCCTTAGCAAATGCAAAGTTGCCTATCGTGCAAGGGATTGTGAAGGTCCCTGGGTCAGACAACTTCTCAGCTATGGGTCTCGTCACAACAGGCAGGTCTGAGTTAGTGTAACCGTGGCCAAGTCATGAAAGTCGAACTTACGTGACATCAAGTCCTTCATCATCTTCTCATAACCAAGCATCTCCTTTAATGCATCAATCAATGGAATGTTTACCTGAATTTTCTTCAACATCTCCAAGAATTTCTTGTACTGCTCATCTTTCTGATACTTGGCCAATCTCTATGGGAATGGTGCTGGAGGTCGCTTCTCCCATGTGATTTGATTTTTCTCTTGTTCAGGCACTGCTTCTATTGTCGGTTCCGTTGCAGCCTCAGTCCCTTTCACAACCTCTTCTTCTTTGTTAGTGTTATTTTGTGCATTCTGTACCGTCACCGTAGTTATCCTTGCTGAATCATCTATATCAATGTGCACTGACACCAATGTCTCAGTTGATCTGCTTTTGCGAGCAATTTCTTGCTCCAGATTTAAGTCTCTACCATTTCGGAGACTCACTGCCATCAACTGCTTTGAGCCTTGCTCTTTTGGATTAATTTGGGTGTCTGCAGGTAACATCCCATGAGGACGATTATTTAGGGCCATGGAAATCTATCCTAATTGGATCTCAATATTCTTTACCGCTGACTCATATGAGTCTACTCTGTCAGCTAGTTTTCCAGTGGACCCAATCACTTGTTGCATCATTCCCTCAAGATTACCAAATCCATTTTCATGTCTCACTATCTGTTGTTATGGAGGTTGTTGATAAGCTTGTTGTTGATTTTACTGGTTGTACCCTTGTTGCCTTTAATAAAGCAGCATTTGCCCTCTGGTCACGTAGCTCCATGGTTATTGTGGTTATTGTACAACTGCTAAGTTGGTTTATATTGTTGATTCTGCTGACCCCAATTCTGACCACCTGGTCTCAGTCCCCCATAGTTGGCCACATAATTCATGTTCTCCTGATATTGTTGATTATCACCTTCCGCACTCCACGAGCAGACATATGGTTGATTAATAAATGATGTACGTAGGCCCTCATTAGTTGCATCAACTGTGTGTACCTGCTGCTCCTATCCTGATTCTTCAACCTTTTTTGTGAGGATGCTCATTTGTGTTAGTAGAGTGTCCATATTTGCAGCTATGGAGTTAGTCAGTTCTAGAGCCACTGATGAACTGTAGAAGTTATTGGAGCATATTTTGTTGTCCATCTTGAGTTTTGTGCCATCTTGTCAGGTAGGATCTTGCTCTCTCTGAATGCTTTGCTAAAAAATGCTCCACCTGCTGAAGCACCAACATTGGCTTTCAAACGTCTGCCAAACCCATGTAAAATCTCTACCCCAACATCTGCTCCGGAATACCATGATGTGGACGCGTAATCAACAGACCCATGAATCTCTCCACATTTCGTGTCGCGTCTCAGTTGGTTTATATCTGAAGCTCAATATCTCATAAATTTGCTGAGTAGTTGATCACGCCCAACCATGCCTTATAAAAAGGACACGCGGACATTGCAAATATAATCTGATTATTTAGCCCAGAGTCGAACCCACAATGAATTAACCTATCAATTACTTTCTTTAGACTCACTAAATTCCACGGAATCAACTTCCCAAACTTTTGAATAACAATTGATGTTATTTCTACTAACTATGTGTAACGACCCGACCGGTCGTTTTGAGTACTAGCGCTCTATTCAGCAGTCGAAGGCCATGAACAACTTCATTTTAGGTATTATGACTTGTACGCGTGGTCAGAATTGAATTTCGGGAAGTCCAAAAGTTGAGTTGGGAAGAGAATTCTCATTTCAGAAGCCTTATGTTGGAGAAAATGGCTAAGATTGGAATTTTGAGTAAACAACCTCGGAATCAAGATTTAAAGGTTCCAGCAAGTTCGTATGATGATTTTGGACTTGGGCATATGCCCGGATTGGGTTTTGGATCACCCGAGAACATTTTGGCGCCTATTGTGGAAGTTGGCATCTTGGAAGAAATTTCATAAGTTTGGTTTGAAGTGCATTTTAGTGTTATCAATGTCTGTTTTGAATTCTGAGACCGAGAGTAGCTTCGTATGGTGATTCTAGAGTTGGGAGCACGATCTGAAGTGAATTCGGAGGCCCGCAGGTCATTTTGAAGCCATTTGGCTAAAGATAGAAATTTGAAGGTTTTTGAGAAGTTTGACCGAAAGTGGACTTTTTGATATCGGGGTCGGAATCTGATTCCGGAAGTTGGAGTAGGTTCGTAATGTCAAATATGACTTGTGCGCAAAATTTGAGGTCAATCGGACGTATTTGATAGGTTTAAACATCGTAATTAGAAGTTGAAAATTTCAAGGTTTATAAAGCTTGAATTGGAGGTTGATTCATGATTTTAACATTGTTTGATGTGATTTGAGGCCTCGAGCAAGTCTGTAACGTATTTTGGGATTGGTTGGCAGGTTTAGTTGAGGTCCCGGGGGCCTCGGGTGGATTCCGGGTGGTTAACAGATCGAAAATGGATTTTTAAGAAGGGTGAGGTTTGCTGGTTGCTGGTTTTCCGCTTCTGCGAAAATGGGACCGCAGAAGTGGCCCCGCAGAAGCGGAAGAGAGGATTTTGGGGAGGACAGCAGATGCAATCAAAGTTTCGCAGAAGCGGTTCGCATATGTGGGAGGCTGGTCGCAGAAGCGGCCCAAAATCCGCAAAAGCGGAACCGCATATGCGGTGGGCCGTCCGCAGAAGCGAAAATTGGGCAGGATCCCAGGACCGCAGAAGCGACACTTTTGATCGCAAAATCAGAACCGCATAGGCGGAAGTAATTTCGCAGAAGCGGAAGCAGCTGAGGCAGTAAGGTCTTTTAAAGTTCGGGGTTGAGCTCATTTCAACCCCATTTTTCTTCCATTGGAGTCGATGGGGAGTAGCTTGGAGGTGCCATTTTCGTCACTTGTCATGAGGTAAGTAATTTATGTTAGTTTTGAGTTAAATACAAGGTTTTTACATGGATTTGACTTGAAAAATTGTAGAAAATTGAGGTTTTGTAGGAAGACCTAAAAATTATATTCTTGGAATTTAGACACGATTTTGAGTATGGAATTAAAAGAAAATCATATATTTGAGTTCGTGAGTTCATGTGTAAACTTTATCTTCGAAAATTTTTGGAATCCGGGCACGTGGGCCCGAGGAAATTTTGGTCATTTCACTAAGCGGATTTGGGAATTTGTATAATTTGAATTGTTAACAAGTATTTGAGTATATTCCCATTAGTTTGCCTTTATTTGGCTAGTTTCGGAACATTTGGAAATGATTCGAGTCGTCGGGAAGGCTTGGAGGCTGTTTATGGATCTTCGGAGTGAGGGGCATTTTACCCTATAGGTGAAATAAATTATCTATGTGCTCCTATTTGTGGGGGCTAGGTACGCACGAGGTGATGAGAGTCCACGCGTAGCTACTATTATGGTATTGTTCGGGTAGTCTAGGACCCAAAAACATGTATATTTGAATTAATTGTGAACCCATTGATGGCTTGAATTGCTTAAATCACATTAAATTAATAAATGGATTTCTAAAAAGACTTAAGCTTCGTCTTCTCAAATTATTAAAGAGAATTGGTTTTTCTTGGATAATTGCTCCATGTTGACTTCTTGACTGACCGTCTGTCTGTATGTGTTTATTCTAGAACGGGCCGAACGCCTCGGCAGATTAATAGATGCATCTATAGACGCGCCGTCGACCCTCGACAAGTGCACATTTATTTCTGTTAGATCGGGCCGTCGCCTCGGTAAGATTTGTGCATGTTGGTGCTGCTGCCTTGAACTTAATTAAGTTATTATTGCCTTTTTGTGGCTTAAAAATATTTGGATTATAGTCAAAAGAAATTCTGAAAATTTCCTATGAAAGAATTACATGTTTACTTGATTTTCTCTATCTGGATTAAAATCATGTTTATAAAATAAATCCACTATTTAAATATATATATATATATATATATATATATATTGAGGATGAATAATTATTGGACCATTAGAGAATGTCAGAGTTGACCATCTCGTCTCTACTCCTTCGGGATTAGGCGGGATACTTACTGAGTACACGTTTATTACGTACTCATAATACACTTCTGTGCATTTTTATTGCACAGGTATATATACCTCTAGCAGCCTACTGGGCATAGCAGCATGGATGACTCTGGGACTAGGTGAGATGCATTGTTCGAGACGACTCGCAGCTAGTGTAGTTCCTTCTAGTACTTTCTTATTATTTATTCCTTGTCGACTGTATTTCGGGCATATGTTGTATTTTATTTTCCATATCGATAGTTTCTCATGCACTTGTGACACCGGGTTTCTAGGATGGTTTCAAAGGAATTGTACTAATCATTTATTGTTTAATTTGAATTGAAGTAATGATTGTTTTTAATTATGAAAAAAATAAAAGGAGAAATCTTGGATTTTCAAAAGTATTAAAAGAGGATTAATTGATAATTTAGTTGGCTTTCCTGACAGAGGTGTCCTGGGCCACCACGACCCTTAGCGGATTTTGGGTCGTGACAACATGGTATCAGAGCACTAGGTTCCCATCGGTCTCGTGCGTCATGAGCAAGTCTAGTAGAGTCTCGCGGATCGGTACGGAGACGTCTGTACTTATCCTCGGGAGGCTACAGGGCTGTTAGGAGTACTTCCCTTCTTTGTTTCCTTATCGTGCGGTTCGATTCCTTTGAGGCTTATGCCTTTGATTCCTTCCCACTCAATCTTACGTGACGCGAGCGCTTGTTATAAATCGAAAATTGAAGGATTGCAATGACACTACAAATGTGGTGCGGGATGATTTTCCCGGTATAGTTTATTGGACTATTATAGTCGCATTATGGAGGGGTATTCTATTGTTTCAGCTCAGTAACAGAACTTCTAAGAGCCTTGAGGCTAGGCACAGGTTGCCATGATGCTTATGGACAATTATTTCGCAGTGTTGTTGTGATGGTAGAATGTTTGCCCACGTGTCGAGGCAGTGAACGAATTGAAGGGAGGTTTACACAGCGTGTAATCAAGGGATTCAGTATTTTATTCCCGGCAGGGGAAAGGCAGTCGAACTAAGAATGGTCAGATGTGGGCTGGTGGAAGTAATGAGGCTTGGTATTTGCAAGCGTGGTGGAACTTTCTTTTATGAAAGGGTGTCGTGGTCCTGATTGAACGTACTAAGTTTGTTGGTGTTACAATCTTCTACAATTCGCCTTTATGGCAAGATATTATGAAATAGTATTGGAAATACAACTGTCAGTTGTCGTATGGTGCGGTGGTTTAGGATCGAATAAGAATTTCTAATGTTAATGGCTCGAGAAAGATGATATTTGAAAAGGTTTAAAGTTAGTAGCAATGGTAAATTCCAGTGCCCCGAAGATAGATTTTATTTAAAGCAACAATTGGGCAGTGAAGTATGAGGAAGGACATGTGTGAGGTGTCAGGCGGTGTTTAAAATTTCTAGAAGGCCAAGTATGAGAAGCAAGGTCGAGTGACTGATTAAGGAGATGAGTTCTACCAAAGTAGGAGAGTGGCGGGTGTTGCATATGGGCTTGGTAGTAGGAAGACTACGCGCCCTAAGGAGAGTTTGGATCGAATTGGGGATTTTAATGATTGGTGATTGAAGTCTGCGGGTATGATTTGAAGTATGGGCTATTATGCGGCAAAAGATTGATATGGCGGAAATGAGCTGCTTGAAATGAAGAAGGATGCAGCATAACTCAGAATTTGAAAGGTGTTGCCGCATATTTAATTGATGTCCACACGGGATAAATGGACCGGCATAGCTAGAAAGTGAGCTTGGACTCAGGATTTGGTTATTGATGTCATGGTGACTGTACCCCGTGCAGCAGCATTGGAAGGTGTCGGGAGGTGATTTCCACAGGCGAGTTATTTCCCCGTGAGTAGGTTAGCGGTCGCGTGGTTGGCGAAGATTCTGTGAGGAATTATATTGGTTATCCAACAAAGAGATCGGTCGTGCGAATGTGGATGATGATTCATAATATGAAAGATGGGGAATTACAGAAAGATTCTGAGAATTTGCGGCGGATGATTGCGTAAGGTTATGTCAACAAGAGATAAAGGAGTCTGGTGTGTTCCAGAGTTGTGTAATATTGGCTTTAAGCTAAGTGGGAGAGTCCCACCGCCTATGATTGGGTTGCATGGTTAACTACTTGCGAGGTTTCCGTTTATCTGCATATTGATGGGTTGTTTCAGTTACGGGAAAAGACCATAAGTGGTAATTTGAGTAGAGGAATTATTAAAGATGTGCTATTATTGGCCTTGTTGGCTCATATTCGAACTTGGGAAAGGATTCAGAATTTATGCCTTGTATAGAAACGGGTTTAAAGGGAAATGGTTCTGGCAGGTGCTTCATTGAGTGGGTATTAATGTACTAGAAGATTCACGGAGTTTATTATATTCGGGACCAATTCGGAGCGGGTGTCTCTCAGCAACAGTCCTAGTGGAACTCAAAAGATAAAGTGTGGTACCTAATGATTTCAAGCCTATAAGTACAACTAAGAATCAAGCTTTGTAGCAACTTATGAGAAGGTGCCCAGAATATTCTATGATGTGTTACCTTGTGGTATAGCATTTGAGAAATGTGAAATAATTTGTGAGATTTGAGACAGCATGGTTCCGTGATTCAAGGTCACTCGGGGTGAGTGTAGATGAAGTATATTATGTGTTGAATGGAGTTAGTCTTAATTCTATGGCAAGCAAGGATAAATTGGAAGGAGGTAGATTGATTAGCCATAGTTGAACTGGCATAGTGGGGCCAGTTATCAGTTCATTCCACGTGATCGAGTTATGTGTATGATTTGTGGCGGTACGTGTGAGGTTTGTCGGCCACCGTAATTGATGTTATTCAGAAGCATTCTTCTGTTATGGCTTGTTAAGTGGAAGCGGATTTCGGAAGGAATATAGTGGCTTGGACCACTACTTATAGATTTGCATATCCTACGGTTATGGGAATTTACCTGTGTGCTTCTATGAATCTCCTGAAGTGAGTTAAGCGAAAAGTTCGTATATGATAAAGTGTTAAAATATTAATGATTTCGGAGTCATGATAAAAATTGTGTTCTATCGTATATTGGCACGTTGGGTGCGGTTAGAGGTATGAAAATTTTAAGTGAGGGTTAAGGTTGCAGTTCGGTGTTGACAAGGATGTCACGCGCTCGAATGAGCAAGGAAAGGGTTGAACGATTAAAGTAAATTGGTATTATCTTCAGCGTCACCTGAGATCGATGTGTTGTGAAAGAGGCTTTGCATCCTGGTTAAGGATTCTTGACTGCTGCTCTTCAGCATTAGTACGGCCGATGGTTTAGATGTGCTGACCCGTTATTTATTTCGGAGGATTGTGGGAATGTGTTCCACGGGAAGATTGTACCAGTGTGGCATGTAGCCACTTGTTTGACTAAAGATTTAAATCAAGTATGAGGAATTTGGGTAATATCATTGCTTTGAGAATTTATGCCTGGAGGGCACTTTGTTTATTGGGTTATGAACTGAGGAGGTTTGCTTCGGTTATGATGGTTGTTCTTGTGTGTTATGAGAACAAGGAAATTAGTATGGGCCTTTGAAAGGTTATAGGCTTAATTTGATGTGATCATGATCGACTTGAGGTGAGTGGATGGGTTTAAATATGAATATGGGCTCATTGACAGGCCAGTTGTGTTCATTTCAGTAATGCGCTCTTTATGGAGTAGTAAGGGTGTCATCTCGTTGTCAGATATTTCATGAAGTGATACATTGCGCCGTGTGAGTTGTGAAACGGTCTGAGAAATTGTGTATGTGTTGAGGACCCGCGTGGGAATATCGTATTATGAGCAAAATGGCTCTTGAGATTCAGATCTTGTACCGCACCTCAGTTGTTCTTGAGTTTTGTAGCCTATAGCACTATGTGTTTTTAAGTGGGAGAGAACATAACGACCCGACCGGTCTTTTTGAGTACTAGCGCTCTGTTCAACAGTCAGAGGCCATGAACAGCTTCATTTAAGGTATTATGACTTGTACACGTAGTCGGAATTGAATTTCGGGAAGTCCAGCATTGATTTGGGAAGAGAATTCTCATTTCAGAAGCCTTAAGTTGGGGAAAATGGCTACGATTGGAATTTTGAGTAAACAACCTCGGAATCAAGATCTAAAGGTTCCAACAGGTTTGTATGATGATTTCGGAGTTGGGCTTATGCCCGAATCGGATTTTGGATAACTCGGGAGCGTTTTGGCGCCTATTGTGGAAGTTGGCATTTTGGTAGAAATTTCATAAGTTTGGTTTGAAGTGCATTTCAGTGTTATCGATGTCTGTTTAGAATTCCGAGACTGGGAGTAGCTTCGTATGGTATTTTGGAGTTGGGAGCGCGATCAGAAGTGAATTCGGAGGCCCGTAGGTCATTTTGAAGCCATTTGGCTAAAGATAGAAATTTGAAGGTTTTTGAAAAGTTTGACCGAAAGTGGACTTTTTGATATCGGGGTCAGAATCCGATTTTGGAAGTTGGAGTAGGTCCGTAATGTCAAATATGACTTGTGCACAAAATTTGAGGTCATTCGGACGTGATTTGATAGGCTTAAACATCGGAATTAGAAGTTGAAAATTTCAAGGTTCATAAAGCTTGAATTGGAGGTTGATTCATGATTTTAACATTGTTTGATGTGATTTGAGGCTTCGAGCAAGTCCGTAACGTGTTTTTGGATTGGTTGAGGTCTGGGGCCCTCGGGTGGATTCCGGGTGGTTAACGGATCGAAAATATATTTTTAAGAAGGCTAAGGTTTGCTGGTTGCTGGTATTTCCGCTTCTGCGAAAATGGGACCGCAGAAGTGGCCCCGCAGAAGCGGAAGAGAGGATTCTGGGGAGGACCGCAAATGCAGTAAAAGTTCAGCAGAAGCGGAACCGCATCTGCGTGAGGCTAGTCGCAGAAGCGAAACATGGAGGCCCAGGGTGGACCGCAGAAGTGGCCCAAAATCCGCAAAAGTGGAACCGCATATGCGGTGGGCCATCCGCAGAAGCGAAAATAGGGCTGGAGCCCAGGACCGCAGAAGCGACACTTGTGACCGCAAAAGCGGAACCGCATAGGCGAAAATAATTCCGCAGAAGCGGAAGCAGCTGAGGCAGTGAGGTCTTTTAAAGTTCGGGGTTAAGCTCATTTCAACCCCGTTTTTCTTCCATTGGAGTCGATGGGGAGCATCTTGGAGGTGCCATTTTCATCACTTGTCATGAGGTAAGTAATTTATGTTAGTTTTGAGTTAAATGCAAGGTTCATACATGGATTTAGACTTGGAAAATTGTAGAAAATTGAGGTTTTGGTAGGAAGACCTAAAAATTATATTCTTGGAATTTAGCCACGATTTTGAGTATTGAATTAAGAGAAAATTATATATTTGAGTTCGTGAGTTCATGGGTAAACTTTATCTTCGAAAAATTTCGGAATCCGGGCACGTGGGCCCGAGGGCATTTTGGTCATTTCACTAAGCGGAGTTGGGGATTTGTATAATTTGAATTGTTAACAAGTATTCGAGTATATTTTCATTAGTTTGCCGTTATTTGGCTAGTTTCGAAACATTTGGCAACGATTCGAGTCGTCGGGAAGGCCGTTTATGGATCTTCGGAGCGAGGTGAGTCTCCTTTCTAATCTTGTGAGGGAGGTTTTACCCCATAGGTGAAACAAATTAGCTATGTGCTCCTGTTTGTGGGGGCTACGTACGCACGAGGTGACGAGAGTCCGTGCGTAGTTACTATTATGCTATTGTCCGGGCATTCTAGGACTCAAAAGCATGTTATATTTGAATTAATTGTGAACCCATTGATTGCTTGAATTGCTTAAATCACATTAAATTAATAAATGAATTTCTAAAAAGACTTAAGCTTCGTCTTCTCAAATTATTAAAGAGAATTGGTTTTTCTTGGATAATTGCTCCATGTTGACTTCTTGACTGACTGTCTGTCTGTATGTGTTTATTCTGGAACGGGCCGAACGCCTCGGTAGATTAATAGATGCATCTATAAGCACGCCGTTGACCCTCGGCAAGTGCACATTTATTTCTGTTGGATCGGGCCGTCGCCTCGGTATGATTTGCGCATGTTGGTTCTGCTGCCTTGAACTTAATTAAGTTATTATTGCCTTTTTTTGGCTTAAAATATTTGGATTATAGTCAAAAGAAATTCTGAAAATTTCCTATGAAAGAATTACATGTTTACTTGATTTCCTCTATCTGGATTAAAATCATGTTTATAAAATAAATCCACTGTTTAAATATATATATATATATATATTGAGGATGAATAATTATTGGACCACTAGAGAGTGTCAGAGTTGACCGTCTCATCTCTACTCCTTCGGGATTAGGCAGGATACTCGCTGAGTACACGTTGATTACGTACTCATACTACAGTTCTGTGCATTTTTGTTGCACAGGTATATATACCTCTAGCAGCCTACTGGGTATAGCAGCATGGACGACTCTAGGACTAGGTGAGTTGCATTGTTCGAGACGACCTGCAACTAGTGTAGTTCCTTCCAATACTTTCTTATTATTTATTCCCTAACCACTGTATTCCGGACATATGTTGTATTTTATTTTCCATATCGATAGTTTCTCATGCACTTGTAACACCGGGTTTCTGGGATGGTTTTAAAGGAATTGTACTAATCATTTATTGTTTAATTTGAATTGAAGTAACGATTGTTTTTAATTATGAAAAAAATGGAAGAAGAAATCTTGGATTTTCAAAAGTACTAAAAGAGGATTAATTGATAATTTAGTTCGCTTGCCTGACAGAGGTGTCCGGCGCCACCACGACCCTTAGTGGATTTTGGGTTGTGACACTACGAATGAAAGTAAATAAGCAGCTGAAAACTAACAATGATTAAGTTGTAGACTGTTAAGAGAAGGTTCTAAGGTTAAGATTTCCCTATTGATGGAATCCTTTCCGGTTATGTGTCACATAGAATTGCCTAATCATCTCTATCAATTATGAGCACTATTATTACCGTAAATATCTCCGGAGTAATCACGACAATTTCCTAGACGCTCTCTCCCGAGTTACGCTAGCTGACTTTATTCATCACAGCTCACTTTAGATTGCACCGAAGGTTTTGTTATTCCTAATCCCGCCTTTAAACCCGCAGTTATTAATACCTCATATACTTTGGGAGTGGTGTTATTCAATAATTGACCTAAATATGCACTCTCTCCCGAGTTATGCATACTAAATGGGCACAACTAATTGAGGATTCTGTCAATTAACTACAATAAGAACGTAGTTGAAAAATAGAGATTAAACCGGGCAAACTATATTAAAATAACAAGAAGTTCAACCCTCAATAGGTTCCATCAAAATCCTAGATTAAATATTTAGCTACTCATACTAATGTTCATCACAACAATATTCAAAATCATCACAAATCGTAAAACTAAAAGGAAGAAAGGAAGAACTCAATCTTGAATTATCCTCCTTGCCTCTTGCCTTTCCTTTTCTTCTACTAAGCTATGAAAACCTTGATAATCAATCCTTGGGCGAGCATGACCTTCTATAGGTTAAGTGAATTTACCCCCAGACTTCCATGTTTACCCCTGAAAATTAATATTCCGAAACTGGGCTAGGGCGGCCGCGCTAGTGGGCGTGCTAATGGCCGCGCATATGCCCTACCATTCTGCCTCGACAATCTGGGGTAGTGCGGTCGCGCTAATGGACGCGCTAGTGGCCGCGCTAGTCCAGGCCTTCATTTTATTTATTCATTTTCTTGTCTTCTTGCGTACTCAACTTCTAGGGGTTTTTCTTGCTTCAATGTAGCTCCAATCATAACTTTAAGTCCTCATACAAGCTCCTCACTCCTGCAACGTGTGAAATTCACAATTGGAGCTCATTTTTCATCATTTAACTATATTATAATATTGAAACATAATTAAGCTGGGGCATAAACAATTGCCACATTACATAAATCTAGCCTATTATCAACACCCCACACTTAAAACATTGCTAGTCCTCGAGTAATCCACCACACTCTATAGAGGTTCCTTCACTAAGTATTATCCCCTAACGCATCACACGAAGAACAAATCACATACGTTACGCCTAATAGTGAACAATCCTAGCCTCAAAAGTTGACTCTCTCGTGTCGTGCAATATTCATACTTTCTCAAACTACTCTACACAAAGTCAGGACTTGCCTTTCCTTCATGAATCACATGCCCTCACATTCACACAAGAGAGTAGTTTCACATATAATGATATTTAGAACAATTCGGAACTTAGATAGACAAAATTTGCTCACTCTCAAAAAGAACATTCACTTGCCACAAAGATGCACCATAGGCTTGCCCGTAGTGTGTTACTCTATTAATCGAGCCCACTCAGTCTAAGATCAATAGGACTTCACTTGGTTGTAATGTAGGCTAAGGGACGGGTAGGATATATTTGGATATAATGATTAGCCTCCCTAAGCACTTTTTAATACAATTACATTAACATTCAAAACCATACTTATGGCAACCAAGCATTCCACCACTTTTACAACAACCCCATCCATTAGATGCAATTATAACAAACCACCAGTTATTGATTACTAACTTTACTCATTTTTTATTTCTTTTTCTAAGTGGTGCTTATTCTTTTCCTTTTCCAAACACTGCACCTTTTCTCTATTTCAACGGTTCCAATCAAAAACCAAACTACCACCCCACACTTTTGCTTTTGCATAATTTCAATACCATTAAAGTGCTTATAGGAGGTACAAGGGTTCAAACAGAAGGCTATTCAAACAATTGGGTAAGGTTTGCATTGTGGTTGCCAAATAAATAGGCTTATAGGCTCAACGGGGTTAACTAAGATGTATTACAATTAGATGGGTTTACTTTATATGTCTGGCTCAACAAAGAAATGCCTTTATCACTTCACAGACTGAATGAAACTACTATTTCGCTTTGCAAACACACGGGGCAAGTTCTAGGCATTAAATGTGAATCATGGAATACAATAAAACTCACACACACATGGCATATGACTCATTCCAGATTGGCTTATCAAGGCATTCTCTTCTGAGCATTCAAGTCGGTGACCAACATACAATTTAAGGCACTTTAGTAAGAATCAACCACTGGGACTAAGTGTTACACTCTAGTATCTATTGTATTCAGGTGTATCAATGTTATGGGTTCTCTTTCGATTTTAGCTCGTAGCCCGTTAATCCTAACTAACAACTAAAGAAAACAACCTAACAAAAACTACCTACACCTGGTTCAAGCTAAACCCTTAAAAAATAACCGTGGCCCAAAGAAAAACTAATGGGGAGTTACTACACTACCTAAAAAAAACAAAAAAAAAACTCTTTTTGGCCTTTTCTCTAGACTTACTTCCCTCAAGAAAATTTTCTAAAGGATCCTTCATTAGGAAGAGTCTCTATATTTCCTTTTTTTTTTAATTTTTTTTCGACTTAGTCCCTCAAGAACCCCACCGAAAGAGATCCATTGTCGGGACAAGCCACTTACCTACTTTAAACTTGCCTAAGAAAACTATTAATCAAAACACCAAAAATAATCAAAGCAAACCAAAAAAACATCAAACAGTCAATTTGTACAATTACATACATACATTGAAGTATCCCCCACCCCACACTGAAAATGTAGACATGTCCTCATGGCATCAAAATTTAAAGAACAGTAAGGTAAAGGAACTTCCCTGAAAAATCACTCCTGATCGGAGACGGTGTCTGGGTTCACATTGCAAGCACGACTCAGAGCTCTCAGCTAGCCTAAAAATTTCTTTTCTGACTTCAACTGCCAGTCAGCCACCGCATTGATGCGGGTACCCAAATCGGTCAAGGAGGAACGCAACCTGGCCACCTCCTGCTCCAATTCAGTGAAACGGGACACCCGAGCCGCTCCAAAAGATGTTGCTGTCTTGGATGGTGCTGCAACTTCTGCACTGGGCTCATAGGTCTGTGTTTCGGCCCCCACGTCCTCCTGCTCGGTCTCTTCTTCCTCTGAGACATCAGAGACACTATTATCCTCCCCATCTGCTGCCGTGGGATCCTTACCCGTGGTTACCTTTTCAGCCCGGAACTTGCGCTCTTTTGGTACGAGCCCATCCACAGGTAGATTTTCGGGCACCCGAGCTTCCCTGCAAAACTTAGTAACTAAAGAAGGGAAAAAGAACCCATACCTTTTGACTGGGAAGCGAATGAACATTTCCTCATGCATCACTCTGGCCACATCGAAGTCAAGACCATTGATGAAGCACCAAATCAAAGCAGTTTGGGGCCCATTTACCTCCGTAGTGTTGGAGGACGGAATCAGACGATTGTTAATTAGATATAGCCAACATTTCCCTTCAAAGTTTAGTGTCGAGGAGTGAAGCTTCTCATCATACTGCATCCAGACCACCTTTTTCCCGAGTACACAGATCGTTTCAAAGTATCGCTCTCACTTTGCGCGTGTTGGGTTATGGCCATACCCATAAAAGTCATCATAATCAACCACAAGAGAGGATAGCTGGTACGCCGTCCGTATTGCCTCAATAGAGGCATTCACCGCCTTTTGGTGCACCATGACTGCGACATTGCCATGCTCCGGCACATTGGCATAAAACTCTCTAACAACCATTACATTGCCCTCCCCTGGCTCATTAATGAAGGGTTGCAACCCCCGCCTCACCAGCTCAGTATACATGTGAGGGCAGTGTAGCTGGACCGAACTGATGTCAATACCCCTCTTTGGATTTGTGTTTTAAGAGGCCTTCTCCGCAAAGCGATCCTGATCCTTGGCCGAGACAAACCTATTACTATCAAAGGGGCGTGTAGGGGCTTCCCTCGTGTCCTGGATGAGCCGGCTTGGATGCTAGAAGATGCACCTGTGGCGCGGTGTTTTCGAGATGAAGCCATAGTACCTGAAAAATAGGAACACATTAGCACAGCCCAACACAAAATTGTGACGCAATATGGTTACTCAGAATTCACACACATAAGTGGTCACAATCTACATAATTCCTTCACTGAGGCCTTTGCACAAACACCTTGTGGGCATTAGGCACTCACAACCCATTTCAAGCAATTTATAACATCAACCTACCATAATATCTTCCCAAAATCACAAATCAAGTGAAGAAGCACCCCACCAATCTCATCACCCACAAACACTACAACATATGTTACCAATTCTACTACTCAACACAGAAAAACAACTACAAAAATGCACACTAAAACAAACGAAATTCTGCAAAAACAAATTGAAAGACAAAGAAAAAAAATGGAACAAGAGCAACATACCAGTAGTGAGATAATATGGGAAGAAGAAAAGAAAGTGGAGGGGGGTGTGGTTAGGAATTTGTAAGAAGATGCGAGAGGAAGAAGAGGAGTGAACGTTGAAGAAGAAGGGGTTGGGGTTGGGAAAGGTTTGCTGGTGGTGTTTGATTTAGGCGGTGGGTTTAGGATTGGGGGGGTGTGTGTTGGGGTAATTTAGACTAAGGGTAATTTAAACTAAGGGAATTAACAAAAGAAAAAAACTTAACTTAAAATTTTTTTGAACCAAATTAGAAAATATAGCACTTAAATCGTCAGATTTTTGCGCGGACTAGCGCGGCCACGCTAGCCCAGGCAGAATACTACCCACTATGCGCGGCCACTAGCGTAATCGAGCTAGTAGTGCGTTCACAAGCTCGGGCGCGCTAATATTTTTTAGCCCAAGAAAAATGTTTTCCCATATGCGAGGCCTGTTGCATGGACAGTAGCGCGGGCGCGCTCCTGGACGATTTTTCCCCATGTTTTTCACCTGTTCTTACCACTATCGATGGACTTATCACTCGCCCATTGTCACCTGCATTAGTTAGCAAGTTGTAAGAACTCACAATTAACAACTACAACTATCATTGGGTTGCCTCCCAACTAGCGCCTTAGTATAATGTCATGGCATGATGATTATAACAATTCAATGGGTTGCCTCCCATCTAGATCCTGATTTAACGTCACGGCACAATGCAAACAAGCACATTTAAGGCTCGCTCGACCTCTGAGGTTCTGTCAATTGGATTTCTATCACTTCTTTTGGTTCACTTATACCTACATATAACTTCAATCGCTGCCATTGACTCTAAACGTGTGAGAGTCTTTCTCTGAGGCAATTTCCACATCTCTTGAGGGGAATACTTCAACCACTCGAAATGGACCAGACCATCGTGATTTGAGCTTTCCCGGGAATAACCGTAGTCTTGAATTATAGAGCAATACCTTGTCTCCGGGGTTGAAGTGTCGCTCCATAATGTTCTGGTCGTGCAATATCTTCTTTCTTTCCTTGTACAACCGCGTGCACTCAAAAGCCAGATATCTGAACTCGTCAAGCTCATGCAATTCAGTGATTCTCGTAGTGCCCGCAACCTCAATGTCTAGGTTCAGTTGTTTCAGTGCCCACCAAGCTTTGTGTTCAAGTTCCACTGGCAAGTGGTAAGCCTTCCCAAACACCAACTTGTATGGTGACACACCAATTGGTGTTTCAAAAGCAATTGTATAAGCCCAAAGTGCATCATCTAGCTTCTTTGCCCAATCAGTTCTTGCGGCGTTTACTATTTTTGTCAATACACTCTTTATCTCTCTATTAGAGACTTCCACCTGGCCACTTGTCTGTGGATGATACGGTGTTGCCACCTTGGGACACACATCATACTTTGCGAGCAGCTTCTCAAAAGCTTGATTACAGAAGTGGGTGCCTCCGTCACTGATTATGGCTCTCGGTGTCCCAAAATGGGTGAATATGTTCTTCTTCAAAACCCCCACCACTACTCTTGCATCATTAGTGGGAAATGCAGCAGCTTGTACCCATTTGGACGTATAATCTACATCAACAAGTATGTACTTATTGCTAAAGGAGCTAACGAAGGGTCCCATGAAGTCAATCACCCATACATCAAACACTTCCACCTCTTGAATTGGGTTCATGGGCATCTACGCCGGGAAATGTTCCCAGTTTGCTGAATTCATACGCATCCTTGAACATTGTTGGCCAAAAGAAATCGACATCTAGCACTTTTGCAACTGTCCTAACTCCTTCGAAATTCCCTCCATATGTTCATGTATAACATGCCTGCAAAACAAAAGATTGTTCTATCTCGGGGACACACCTCCGGATCATATTATCAACACATATTTGAAATAGGTAAGGTTCATCCTAATAGTACATGCGGCAGTCACGATAAAAATTTTTCTTTTGTACTGAGGACAGACCATAAAGAACTATGCCACATGCAAGGTAGCTTGCAAAGTCTGCATACCATGGCACTTCCTCAAGATTGGCCGCGAGCAGTTGCATGTCTGGAAAGGTTTCCAGAATGTACTCAACCTCAGTTGAATTTTCAGCTCCCTCGAGTCGTGATAGATAATCATCGACTTGATTTTCTTGGCCCTTATGGTCACGAATTTCGAGATTGAACTCTTGGAGTAACAACACCCAATGAATTAGGCGTGGTTTAGATTCTTTCTTCTCAATCAAGAACCTGAGAGTTGTATGATCAGTGTATACAATTACCTTAGAGCCAATCAGATACGATCTAAATTTATCGAAGGCAAATACCACAACCAACATCTCCTTCTCAGTCACAGTGTAATTTAGCTGGGCTCCACTTAGCATTCTACTAGAATAGTAGATTGGATGCATTAGCTTGTCTTTCCGCTGTCCTAGCACTGCCCCCCAATGCGTAGTCACTAGCGTCACACATTAGTTCGAAAGGTTGTTTCCAGTCGGGGTAACAATGATGGGTGCTGTGACTAGCCTGTTCTTTAGCTCCTCGAATGCTACCTTGCAATCATCAGAAAACAAGAAGGGATGATCTTTTTCTAACAACTTATAAAGAGGGTTGGCAATTTTGGAGAAGTCTCTTATGAATCTTCGGTAGAAACTAGCATGCCCGAGGAAGCTCCTGATTGCCTTAACTGAAGTTGGAGGTGGCAACTTTGTTATCACCTCCACTTTGGCACGATCCACCTAAATTCCTTTGCTTGACACCCGGTGCCATAAGACTATGCCCTCTTATACCATGAAATGGCACTTCTCCCAATTAAGAACCAGGTTAGTCTCAACACACCGTCTCAACACACGAGTTAGATTTACAAGACACTCATCAAACAAGTTTCCCACCACTGAGAAATCATCCATGAATAACTCTATTATGTCCTCCACCATGACAGTGAATATGGCCATCGTGCACCTTTGGAATGTGGCGGGTGCATTGCATAGGCCAAAGGGTATCCTTTGAAAGGGATAAATACCATATAGGCAAGTGAAGTGTGTCTTTTCCCTGTCCTCTGTTGCAATGGAGATCTGATTGTACCTTGAGTACCCATCCAGAAAATAGAAGTGTGACCTCCCTAGAAATCTATCTAACATTTGATCAATGAAGGGAAGTGGGAAATGGTCTTTCCGGGTGGCTAGATTTAACTTCCTGTAGTCCATGCAAATTTTCCAGCCTGTGACGGTTCTCGTAGAGATCAGTTCATTGTTGTCATTTTTAACTACCATCATGCCACCCTTTTTAGGTACACATTGAACCGGGCTAACCCAGCTGGTGTCAGATATTGGGAATATGATTCCCGCATCTAACCACTTTATCACTTCCTTCTTCACCACTTCCTTCATGTTGGGGTTCAACCTTCTTTGATGTTCCCTGGAAGGTTTATGTCCCTCTTCCAGCAGAATTTTATGCATTACAGTAGGCGGGGTTGATCCCCTTTATGTCTGCCATGATCCACCCAAATGGCAGTCTTACACTCCTTGAGTACCTGCAAGAGTTGTTGTGCCTGCACATCTAAAAAACTAGATGAGATAATAACAGGTAATGTGGAGTCAGGTCCAAGGAACTTATACCTGATATGGGCTGACAATGGCTTCAATTCCAACTTTGGTGGTTCTTCAATGGATGGCTTAGCTGGAGGAGTTTCTCCATTTTCTAAGTGTAAGGGCTCAAATTCAAAAGTTCTATCCCAGAACCCCCTGCCCTCTAAATCCAACACCCATTTTGCTAGTTCTTCTCCATTCACCTCATCCAAATTCATCATACATGCCAATAGGGGATCCTCTATTATCAACATCTCATCATCAATTTCTACAATCATCGATAAGAGAGCAATTGGCGAATTCACTTGGTCGCCTCATAGATTTTTTCACATTGAATGTTATCTCTTCATCGTTCAGTCTCATCTTGAGATCCCCAGTCTCACAATCAATGAGAGCTCTCCCAGTGACCAAGAACGACCTTCCCAAAATTATGGGAATCTCTTCATCTACTTTGCAGTCTAAGATCACAAAATCTGCAGGGAACACAAATTTCCCTACATGAATCAACACATCATCCAGGATACCAGAGGGTCTTTTTACCGTCCTGTCAGCTAGCTGCAGTAACATAAAGGTGGGCCTAGCTCTTCCAATCCCCGACCTCTTATAAATCGCTAGGGGCATAAGATTTATGTTGGCCCCTAGATCACAAAGTGCCTTAGCGAAAGCAAAATTACCAATAGTTCAGGGAATTGTAAAGCTCCCTGGGTTAGATAGCTTCTCCACAATTGGTCTAGTCACCACTGCACTGCGGGTCTGAATAAGAGTCACCGTGGACAAGTCTTGGAAATCAAATTTTCGGGACATTAAGTCCTTCATCATTTTTGCATACCTAGGAATCTCTTTCAAGGCATCTATCAATGGAATATTTACCTGGATTTATTTCAGCATCTCCAAGAATTTCTTGTACTGCTCCTCTTTTTGGTATTTAGCCAACCTCTGAGGGAATGGTGCAGGAGGTCTCTTCTTCTCAATGATTTGGGATTGCTCTTTATCAGCTGCCACCTCAACCACCGGTTCCCGAGCTGTCTCAGCTTCTTTCTCAGTCTCAATATGAATGTTATTTTCTTCCTGGGCAGGCTGGACTGTCACCTCTATCAATTTCGTTGACTCATCCAGCTCAATAGGCACAGGTCCGAGTGTCTTAACCTATCTGGTCTCTCGAGCCCTTTCTTGCTCTACATCCAATTCTCTGCCATTGCATAGACTCGCTGTCATCAGCTGCTTCGGGCCTTGATCTTTTAGATTTATCTGGGTGTCTGCAGGTAATGTCCTTTGAGGACGATTGTTCAGAGACATTGAAATTTGGCCCATCTGTACTTCAATATTCTTAATAGCTGAATCATGTGCATCTACTCTCTCACTAATTTTTGCATTAGACCCAATAACCTGCTGCATCATTGCCTCATGTCTAGCAAACCTATCTTCCTGCCGTCCACCCTGCTGCTGCAGAGGAGGATGATACCCTTGCTGCTGATTCTGATTATTGTATCCCTCTCGCCTTTGGTAAGGTGCCATATTATTAAGGGGTCTCATACCTCCCATGTTTCCATTGTTGAACTGTGGCTGGACTGGCCTGTATGGCTACTGCTGCTGACCCCAATTTTGACCACCCTGTCTCTGGCCTCCATAATTAGACAGATAGTTCATGTCTTCAGGGCAATGATGATGATCATGCTCTGCATTCCACTGGTTACCAATTGGCTGACTAATGTAGGATGCACAGAAGCCCCCATTGGTAGTATCTACTATGTTTACCTGCTTCTTTTGCCCTGACTCTTCCACCTTTTTGGTAAGTATACTCATCTGTGTCAATAAGGTGGCCGTATTTTCAGCCATAGAGTTGGATGGATCAAAGGGCACTGAATGAACTACTGGAGTGATAGCTGCATTCCTGGTTATCCATTCCGAATTCTCTGCCATCTTGTCAAGCAGACTCTGGCCTTCTCTCCATGTTTTGCTCAAAAATGCTCTACTAGTTGAAGTATTAACAATGTTCTTCACGCTATCTGACAGTCCCATATAAAACTACTGCCACAACATAAGATCTGGAATACCATGGTACGGACATATAACCAGCATCTGTTTGAAACGTTCCTATGTTTCATGCAGTGTCTCCATTAGTCTCTATTTAAAACTCAAAATTTCATCAATTTGTTGAGCAGTCTTATTGGGTGGGTGGAACTTGTTATGGAATTGCCTTACCAACTCCTCCCAAGTTGTTATGGAATTAATAGGAAGCGAATTTAGCCAAGTCTGGGCATCTCCTGTCACTGAGAATGGAAACAATAACAACTTGATTGCTTCCTGAGTTACGTTGGGCTACCTTTGGGTTTTGCAGATTGACAGGAAATTCTTCAAGTGTTGTTGAGGATCTTCGACTTGTGCCCCTGAAAATAGTCCCTTGTTCTTCAACAGGTGCAACATGTTATTTGTGATTTGGAACGATTCAGCCTGTATTTGTGGGACTAAAATCGATGTGGCCAGATTTTCTGCTGTGGGTTGTGCCCAGTCATAGAGAGCAGCCTCTGGCACAAGAGGTACCACTGGCACTATTGGTATAGTTGGGTTTTCTTTGTGATTTCCCATGTTCAGTTCTATTTGTTCAATTGTTTGTTGTTGTTTGCTTTTCCAGTTGGCCCAGTTCAAGGCCTTGAAAACTTTTTCGGGATCAGATAAATCTTCGTATACATCACAAGTTCTCGTTGAGTTTCTAGGCATGCACCTATATAACCAAGTCAACAAACATTAGAATTTTAATGTAAAAATATAGAGAAAACTAACTACACTAAGAATTTTTGTATTTCTTTCAATTACAATTGATAACACCGTTAATTCCCCGACAACGACGCTAAAATTTGATCACGCCCAACTATGCCTTATAAAAAGGACATGCGGACGTTGCAAATATAATCTAAGTATTTAGCCCAGAGTCGAACCCACAAGGAATTAACCTATCAATTACTTTCGTTAGACTTACTAAATTCCACGGAATCAACTTCCCAAACTTTTGAATAACAAATGATGGTATTTCTACTAACTACGAATGAAAGTAAATAAGCAGCTGAAAACTAATTATGATTAAGTTGTAGACAATTAAGAGAAGGTTCTAAGGTTATGATTTCCCCTATTGATAGAATCCTTTCCGGTTATGTGTCACATAGAATTGCCTAATCATCTTTATCAATCATGAGAACTATTATTACCGTAAATCTCTCTCGGGTAATCACGACAATTTACTAGACACTCTCTCCCGAGTTATGATAGCTGACATTATTCATTACAACTCAATTTAGATTGCACCCAAGGCTTCGTTATCCCTAATCCCGCCTTTAAACCCGCAGTTATTGATCCCTCATATACTTTAGGAGTGGTGTTGCTCAACAATTGACCTAAATATGCACTCTCTCCTGAGTTATGCACACTAAATAGGCACAACTAATTGAGGATCCTGTCAATTAACTACAATAAGAACGTAGTTAACAAATAGAGATTAAATCAGGCAAACTATATTAACATAATAAGAAGTTCAACCCTCAATAGGTTACATCAAAACCCTAGACTAAATATTTATTTACTCATACTAATGTTCATCACAAAAATATTCAAATTCATCACAAATCGTAAAAACAAAAGGAAGAAAGGAAGAACTCGATCTTGAATTATCCTCCTTGCCTCTTGCTTCTCCTTTTCTTCCACTAAGCTATGAAAACCTTGATAATAAATCCTTGGGCGAGCTTGACCTTCTATAGGTTAAGTGAATTTACCCCTAGACTTCCAAGTTTACCCCTAAAAATTAATATTCGGAACTGGGCTAGCGCGGCCGCGCATATGCCCTACCTCTACGTCGACCATCTGGGGTAGCGCGGTCGTGCTAGTCCAGGCCTTCATTTCATTTTTGCTTTTTCTTGTCTTCTCGCGTACTCAGCTTCTAGGGTTTTTCTTGCTTCAATGTAACTTCAATCACAGCTTTAAGGCCTCATACAAGCTCCTCACTCCTGCAACGTGTGAACTTCACAATTAAAGCCCATTTTTTTTATCATTTAACTATATTATAACATTGAAACATAATCAAGTTGGGGCATAAACAATTGCCAAATTACATAAATCTAGCCTATTATTAGCAGTCTTGTTGGGTGGATGAAATTTGCTCAAATATTGCTTGACTATTTCCTTAAAAGTAGCAATGGAGTTTATGGGGAGTAAATTAAGCCAAGTTTGAGCAGCTCCTGTCACTGAGAATGGAAAAACAGCAAACGTATTGCTTCCGGTGTCATACTGTGTTGCCTCTGTGTGGCACAGATTGACAGGAAATTCTTTAGATACTGCTGAGGATCTTCCACGTATGATCCAGAGAACAGTCCCTTGTTTAACAACAAATGTAGCATGTTATTTGTGATATGGAATGAATATTATTGTATATGAGGGACTACAATGGCAGTTGCTAAGTGATGGGTTTTCAATGTCTTAGCCTTATGCTTCTTATGTTTTTATGATCTAACAAACTTGTCATGAAGAACCAGATAGAGCACCTGACGCATAGGATATACATTTCATGTGAACTGGTCGAAGCTTGAAAATCAACAAAGGGAGGAACACAAGCAACTGAGTGACTGACCGCAACCGTACAAAGAGGAACACAACAGGGACTTGCTCCCTTAGGGTTCTCTGACAAAAAGTACTAGTCAAGTACACAGCTGGAATGTGACAGAAGATAGTGACCATCTAGCAACTGTCGCAGAAGAAGAACACAACTAGGACCTGGTCTCTTAGTGTGTCCTGATAGGAAGTACAAAGCCCACTATCCAGTTGGAATGCAATTGCCCAGAAGTGGCTGTACAGACTGTACATCAGTCACTTCTCACTGGGAAGAAGTATACACCTTGAGTTGACATCACTATCTATTGTAATAAAATAACCTGGTGCAAGACACACTATTATTCATGCATTTAGTGATATTCTCTCAAGCATAATAAAGTTCATCTAGCATCGAAGTCACCGGTGTGTCAAAAACAAGAAGACAACTCCACTAAGGATCAGTTTCTAACCGAGTCTTATGTACGTACATAGTTGAGTTGTAATCTTGTTAAATTGTTCTACATAGTAATTTCTAGTTTGCTTTCTTAGAAGTGCTGTCTTAGGAACAAACCAAATTTGTAAACTTTAGTGTTTATGTTGTGACTAAGAAAAGTCATAAGTTAAATCCTCTATAACTATGAGAGTTATAGAGTGGCTTGTGGTAGTGCATCACAAGTTAGTTTGAAGTCTTTGCAAAAGGGTGTTTGCAAAGTGGCTTGTAATAGGTAGATTACAAATTAGTTGAGTTTAAAGCCTACAGGTGTAGGTCGTGATTTTTTGATCCCCTTGTGTGAGATTTTTCCACGTTGAAAATCTCTGGCCTTCTTTACATTCAGTCGTTATTGCATTCTATGTATCAATCTCATAGAGGACCAGGTACTTTATAGTTTGGTGGACTCATATAAGTCATCAATTGGTATCAGAGCATGTTTTTTCTATCAGGCTAACACCTAGGAAGGATCCTTTAATGGCTGCTCCACCAAACTTTGAAGAAGGACAATCAACTGATTGACCTCCCAAATTCAATGGTTAATACTGTGGCTGGTGGAAGACCCGCATGCACGATTTTGTAATGGCAGAAGATTCAAAACTGTGGGACATTATATGTGATGGTCCACATGTTCCCATAAAGATGGTTCGAAGAAACGGTGGCATACCAAAGTGGGGAAATTCAATTAAAACAAGGAACAACGATCTCTGTCACAAATGTGGAAAGTCAGGCCATTTCATCAAAGACCGCCCACTCGCAAAACAGGAGCAGTACAAGCAAAATCCTGACAAAGTAGGAAAAAGGAACTTGGTTCCAGATAAAAGATTCAATCAAAAAAGTGATGCTGACAATATCATTAAACAGGCCCTTGCTGCCTGGGGAGACTCCTCAAGTGAATCCGAAAGGGGATCAGATGCAGAAGACAGTTCCTTGATAGCAGTGGAAACTGAAGCAATGAAGTACAATTCACTGTTCGCACTAGTGGCTCAGGCAGATAATGATGATGAAGAAGATGAAGGCAATGAGGTAAGCTTTCAGGATGTTCAGAGAAATCTGAAATCCTATTCTTCTAAGAAGCTAAGGTCTTTATCAAATGTCTTAATTGATGCCTATGATAGCCTTATAAACGATACGGAGATCCTGACCATAGAACTAGGAGAGGTAGAGCAATCTAGAGATGATCTAGTGGTCTATATGGTGGACCGAGATGAGACTATAACTAATCTTGAAAAATAAAAGGAGGCCTTGAATGAAAGAATAACTAGTGTGGAAAATGAGAGAGACGACCTGAATGTAGTAGTTGTTGTTCCAAAAGAAACAATAGAAGGTCTTAACAATGAGAAACACACCTTAGAAGAAAAAATTGCAAATACTAAACAAGAGAGGGATGACCTTTTAATGATATGCATCGATCTAGAGGAAACCAGTGAAAGGCTCAATAGAGAACATAAGAATATGATGCTTGGGAAAGGGAAGAGAGTAGCTAGTGAGACACACATCAATCTTGAAAAGGAATTGAATGCTGTAAAAACCAGTCTATGTAGTGAACTTGAGAAGAATCAGCAACTTCAAGCTAAATTGGAGAAAGTGAGAATGGATCTTGAGAAGTCTCTGAAGTGGACCTGGTCCTCAGATGCTGTCACTGCCATTTATCTCAACAATAGTGGGAAAAAGTATGGCATCGGGTTCCAAAGGGAGAGAACTCCCTACAACCCGCACAACAAGTATGTCACTGTACCTGATAACTGGCTATGTACCTACTGTGGAAATAATGGCCATTTTAAAGAAAATTGCCAGGCCAGGGTTCAGTCTACTCAGAAGAGCAAAGTGTTTACTGATAGAGTGACTACTAACAAAGGACCAGGTACCACTCACAAAAAGTGGATGTTGCCTGCATGGACTAGGAAATCCCTCATTCATCCTTTTTATAATAACAGGGGACGCAAACTAGTTTGGGTTCCTAAATCCAACCTTTGATTGCATATGCAGGAAAAAGTGAGAGGAAGCAAACTGCAATGGACTGTGGATGCTCAAAGTACGTAACTAAAAGCATCGTGAATTTCTCCTTACTACAAGCCTGTAGGAAGGGAATGTATCCTTAAAAGGGAAGAAGAGGGTACATTCTCAGTGAATGCAAAGTTGGAAAGGTTCTTTGTCACTCAGTTAGGAACGTGTGCTATGTGAATGTCCTAAAGTACTGTCCCTTGAGTGTTTCTCAAATCTGTGAAATATGAAACAAAGTAGAGTTCTTATCAAGAAGTGCGCAACTACCAATCTGATGACTAACCAGATGGTCTCAGTAGACAAACAAAACAAGCACATCTTCTTTGTTTACTTTGATTCTCCATAAGTTGGTAGTATGAGTTTGTTGAAGTCAGAACTTTAACGTGAAAGATTGGTGCATGCAAGCCTCTCACTTCCGAATAAATTGAGTCAGAAGAACCTGGTTCATGGTCTACCAAACTCAAGATTCACCTGGACACTAGTTCACAAAACAAAGGATGAGTCTCTTGAGGTATTAATGGCCCTTGTCAAGAAGATTCAAGTGAAGACATAATTAAAGGAGAATAGATCTGATTCGACCACGATTAGAGGTAAACAACGCAAAACTTGATAAACCTGTAACAAAAAATGGGATCACACATAACTCCTTAGCACCAAGGACTCCACAGTAAAATTGTATTGCTAAAAGGAAAGAACATGAGTTTGGACGACATGGTATGACCAATGCTCATCAATAATGGAATCTCCAGAAACGTCTGAGCTAAAGCAATGATCACGTGCATGCTACTCAACGAACAAGTGTATGATCAGATCCCTCCTGGTCAAAACCCTCTATGAGCTGCCAAATGGAAGAAAATCAAAAGCAACTCATCTGAGGACCTTTTGAATAAAGATGCCATGCTCTCAACAATGGGAAAGACCAACTTGGGAAGTTTGATGCAAAAAGGCAACGAAGGAATCCATCTGGGATACTCTCCACAAAACGAAAGCCACAAAGTCTACAACAAAAGGGGCACACTAGGTGAAGGGCTATTCATATGCTATTCAACGAAACACCTTCCTCTAATGAAGAAGGAAACAATGATGATCAATAAAATGAACCATCTCTAATCCCCAGGAAATATCTGAGGATTCAACTGGGAAGGCTGATACAATGTGAAGGAGAAAGGTGAAAAACAATGCAACATCCTCTTTCGGTTCTCACAACGAACCTTGTACTGAAAGTGCTATCACTGAAGGTGAAGAAAGAATAAAGATATAGTGCAAGACACTCCACAAGTAATAGAACAAGGAGTGGAGGGAAATCCAATTAACCTATCAAGGTCCTCTACCAAGCAAACCTCAGTTTTAAACTGGAAAACTCAAAATCTCCCATCCACTTGATAACAAAATCGCTCCCCTTCATTCTGAACTGAAATAAGAAATAAGAAACTTGTGTTTTCCTTCCCAGTCCTTTCTGTATTTCCATTTGAGAACAGAATCCAAACTCAAGTCCCAAGGAACCATACTTGAAGTATGTCAAAATAAGTCTTGAGTTATCTTAAGGGAACACAGGACCTAGTCCTGTATCATCCCGCAAGTGACAACTTAACCTTATTTAGTATGGTAATGATTAACTATGCAGGTTAGCTTGTGTACAAAAAATGGCACTTGTGGAATGGTTCACTTATTGTAATCATGTCTCATCTCTTTGGGCTCAAGGAAGCAAAACTCAATGACTTCGTAACTAACTAAAGCAGAATATGTCAGAACAGAAGACGAAATTCCAAATATCTTCACCAAAGCCTTGAATAGGGAATATTCTGGAAGAACCAAGGTGAAGATGGGGTCATAAGAGTCCAATGGGGAACCTGATTCACCATCAGTTGGATATGCGAAACATCTTCAGGTACAATTAGCTAAAGTGTTTTTTGACCAAGCCTAACTCACATTGATACCGTTGCAGTTAAACACGCATGATGATTATAGAAGCTAAATGTACAATTATGAACTGCGAAAGAAGAGCTGTCAAAACCTTTTTCAAAAAATTGTTCGGGCATCAGGTTCCTATACCACATGTTAGTAGTAATGTGTTTTTTCTCTGCATGCCATCTTTAAACATTAACATAATTAACTCAACTACCACATCATCCAACTTTTCAAAGTCTACACGACATTTCTTGTCTTTCAAATCCCTTCATCCTCTCTACACGATAACGTTGTTTTCAGAACTATTCAGAACCCGTTTCTCTCTCTTCTCATCATTAGTCCTTTTTCAATAAAACTTTCCCTCTCCCTCACAGCAAGTCATGAACCTTCATCTCTTCTATATAGCTGTGAACCTCTCTTCATCTCTCTCTCTCTTTCTCTCTCTCACTCTACCTATATTCCAGATACTCCTATAATGGAAATCGAATGATCGCCTCCTTCTCCCACCATTAACACCACTCCCACTTCCCTATCATCCATAAAATCATTCCTAGAGATTCACTATTTCACTCCTTCCAAAACTACTAAAGAACCCGATTCCCTTTTAGGCAAACCCACTTATGCACCTTTTGATCATCCTAAGCTCTTAGGGTCCTCTTCCAAGTCACCCACTATCAGGTCACAGCTGAAAGAGGGTTTTGAGTCCATTGTGCAGAAAAATAAGAGGAGTGTCAAGACGAGGAAATGGAGGTTGATGAATTAAAGGGAATGTGTTACTAACAAGAGTGTTTCAAACAGTGTGGGACTGACGAAAATCTCCAAAAGAACCTAGTTCTTTAGTGTAACAATCTATGAAAGCTCAAAAATCTGTGGATAAAGCCTCCGATGAAACTATTGGGAAACAAAATAGTGCATCCGTAAAGGGCGGCAGCAAGACTAAAAGGAGCCAAGTTGAGCAAGCGATGTTTGAATATTATACTGTGGGTCCAGTAAGCTGGAAAGGAAAGTCTGTTAAAGGATCCAACAAACGAAAACGTGAAACTATTAAAGAACCTGGTGCTCTGAGGACAATGCCAAATGATAGAGGTCTTTGGCAGTAGAGACTAAGAAGTCAAAAAATCTTGTGGGGTCGTACATTTGACCCAGCAAGTTTAGAGATGGCAGGTATGAGACAAATTCTGGATATCGTTGAGTTTCAACAATAGGAGCGCTTGTTTCAAGAAAGCATGCCTCTAGTGTACGAAGATGAGGTGCAAAGCTTCTACGCATCTTTCTTCACTGTTGATGGGGATCACATTTGTGCGTTAGTAAATGGAGTAGACATTGTACTCGATGCTTCAGCTTTGGGAAAATTTCTTAGAATCTAATGTGAAGGAATGTCCTTAGTCAAGGGTGTCTGTGGTGTCAACTTTAGGAGAGCCATCATGAAAGAGCAAGCTATATAGCAGGGGGAACATGTGCATAAGAAGGTATTACTTCCTGAGTATCAGCTTCTCTTTGAACTAGTCAATAAGGTGCTCTTACCTCATTCTGAGAGGCGGTCTATTGCTATAAAGTTGTATATGGTCTTAATGGAATCGCTTGATGAGCTTCTCCCCCAATCAATCTGCCAGCAATCATGATAGACCATATGCAAAAGATGGCAAACTTTAAAGGTGGAAATCATGGATTACTATATGGATTTCTCCTCACTCAGGTGTTCAGATTCTACAAGGTCCCCTTGGGGAATCCCAGAGTGGGGACACACAAACAAACCTTCTCTACGACTATTTTAGAAGCATGTGGATGTGTAGAAAGAGTTGGTGGAAGTATCTTGGCCATTTCTCAGCTAATCAACGCTCAAAATATAGCTTTAGAAGAGATCAGAAGGTTGAGGGGTCAAAATGCAATACTGGAGACTCAGCTCAGTCAAGCAGTTAAAGGACCTGGTTCTACTAATGAAGAATTTACCCGACTGACACAGAAAAATGATAAACTTTGGGCATAATTACTTGAAGAACAACTGTTTGCGAATAATTGGCTGGACCTGGTTCTCAACACCATTGTAGACACTTCTTCCCAGCCTCCTTCTTCTAGTGTTCCCTATCCGTGTTCAGCTATTTCTGCTCTAACATTTTGTGGCTGTTGTTTTCTCTTTGTTTAATTTTTTTTGATAGCATGCTGGAATTCACCATTACTGCTTCTGTCTTGCTCAGTCCATGGTTAATAGTTATGAACCAGCTCCTCTTTTTGCATGTACATTGTTGTTTTCCTCTAGCTTCTCTTTTTATCATGTTATGTGCACATATATGGCATGAGCTAGCTGTGTTAGACTTCTTTATGCTTATTACCTGCTTGTGTTCTTCATATTCCCTGTCCTTTTTAATGATGCCAAAAGGGGGAAAAGAAGTGTGAAGTGTGAGAATGAGGGAGATCTTAGATTAAGGGGGAACTTCGTGTAGTTCTAGCATCTCATCTGGTTGATCATAGATTAAGGGGGAACTTCGTGTAGTTTTGGCATCTCATCTGGTTATTTTTTCTCTAAACAAATACTGTTCATGCATAAGTTTGTCATCATGAAAAATGGGGAAATTGATGGGTTTTTAATGTCTTAGAATTATGTTTCTTATGTTTTGATGATCTAACAAACTTGTCATGAAGAACCAAATAGAGCACCTGACACACAGGATATACATTTCATGTGAACTGGTCGAAGCCTGAAAATCAACAAGGGGAGGAACATAACCAACTGAGTGACTGACCGCAACCGTACAAAGAGGAACACAACAGGGACTTAGTCCCTTAGGGTTCTCTGACAAAAAGTACAAGTCAAGTACATAGCCGGAACGTGACAGAAGAAAGTGACCATCTAGCAACTTTCACAGAAGATGAACACAACTAGGACCTGGTCTGTTGGTGTGTCCTGACAGAAAGTACAAAGCCCACTATCCAGCTAGAATGCAATTGCCCATAATTGGATGTACAGACTGTACATTAGTCACTTCTCATTGACATCACTATCTATTGTGCCATCTTTTATGATAAAATAACCTGGTGCAAGACATACTATTCTTCATGCATTTAGTGATATTCTCTCAAGCATAACAAAGTTCATCTAGCATTGAAGTCACTGGTGTGTCAAGAACAAGAAGACAACTCCACTATGGATCAGTTTCTAACTGATTCTTATGTACGTCCACATTTGAGTTGTAATCTTGTTAATTATTCTACATTTTAATTTCTAGTTTGCTTTCTTAGAAGTGCTGTCTTAAGAACAAACCAAATTTGTAAACTTTAGAGTTTATGTTGTGACTAGGAATAGTCATAAGTTAAATCCTCTGTAACTAGGAGAGTTATAGAGTGGCTTGTGGTGGTGCATCACAAGTTAGTTTAAAGTCTTTGCAAAAGGGTGTTTGCAAAGTGGCTTGTAATACGTAGATTACAAGTTAGTTGAGTTTAAAGCATACAGGTGTAGGTCGTGGTTTTTTTATCCCCTTGTGTGGGATTTTCCACGTAGAAAATCTCTGGCCTTCTTTACATTTAGTCGTTACTGCATTCTACGTATCAGTCTCACAGAGGACCAGGTACTCTATAGTTTGGTGGACTCATATAAGTCATCACTATGTTATTAGTGGTGGGTTATGCCCAATCATATAGTGCTGCTTCTGGCACAAGAGGTTCCATACCCTGATCGCTTGGGTCATTCACGTCGTTTCTGTTGTTTAGATTATCATCTTCCATGTCTGGTTCAATTTGTTCAGTTGAGTTCTATTTTTGTTTTCATTTCCTATTTGCACAATTCAATGCCTTGAAAACTTTCTCAGGATCTAATAATGCTTCAAGCAATTCACCAGTTCTTGAGAAGTTTATAGGCATGCACCCGTAACAATCACGATTACAAACGTTAGAATTTCAATGGTCAGTTTAAACTGAAGAAAATTGACTACATTAAGAATTTTTGCACTTCCTTTTAACTGCAAACAATAACACCGTTAATTCCCCAACAACGGCGCCAAAATTTGATCACGCCCAACTATTCTGTATAAAAAGGACAAAGCGGTCGCTGCAAATATATTTCGGTTAACAAGTTCGGAGTAGAATCTCATAGGGAATTAACAGTCAATTGCAGCTATTGGACTCGCAGAAATTCACGTATTCAATCTTCATAGATATTTGAGTAACATATTGGGTGTTTATTAACTAAATATTATTGGGTGTTTATTAACTAAATATAACTTAATAAAAGTGCAGTAACTAAGAACTAGCTATAAACGGTTTGTAAGCAAGATTGGAAATGGTCTAAGGTTCTGATTTCCCCTATTGTCGTAATCCATTCCGCTATGTTTGCCATAAATTTGTGTAAATCTTCTTTATCGATCATGAGTAATCTGACTCTCGTAATTCTCTCCCGCGTAATTACAATAATATACTAGACATATTCTCCCAAATTATGCTAGCTAGCTTTTAAGTACATCTCACTTAGATTGCACACAAGGTTTCGTTATCCCTAATCTCACCTTTAAACCCTTCGTATTGATCCCTCATATACGTTAGGAGTGATGATGTTCACAAACTACCTAAATATACACTCTCTATAGAGTAATGCACACTAAATAGGAAAAGCTAATTGAGGGCCTTCAATCAATATCAATAAGCATATAACTGAACAAATAGAGATAATACGATGGCAAATCTATATTAACATAACGAGAAAATCATCCTTCAACAAGTTCCATCAAAACACTAGATTAGGTATTTAGCTACTCATGCTCATAGTAACAATTCCCCAAATAGTTTGCATAATCAAATAACAAATTAAAGATGAAGGAATGAAGAATTCGATGATAATCTCCTTCCAAAATAGTCTCCCTAGGTCTCTGGTGTGTCAAAAAATCCTCAAAATAGCGTTTTTACATGTATTTATACCAAGTAGGGTCGGGCCCAGACGAAATACCCTTTCCTGAGCGAAATAGGACTTGGCTCTGTAAAATTTATACAGGCGTGCCACGCGCTGCGGCGCGATAGTGGGGAAGTTCAGAGAGCTGTTTTCTGCAAACTGTCGTAAAATTGTACACATGTGGCGCACTGTGCTGCGCAACAGTGCAATTTTCTCAGAGTGAAATTATTTGTCCTCTTTTGACATCCAGACTTGGTACACGACCTCCTAACACGATTCCGGCTTAATGCATTGGGTTTTTACCGAGACTTTAAAGCTTCAGATTGATTGATTTAGCTCCAAATTAACTTTTGAACTCTGGATCACTTCCTACAAGGCATAAAATACGTATTAAGTGTAATTCACTATCATTTGAGCTTAAGCACACGTAAAAATACAATAATTGAAATATAATACTACGGCTAAAACACAAATTTCTAGCCTAACATCAACATGCTATTAGTTGCCACACAATTATATGCTGCACTTGTTTATATTCTTAATTGAGCGTGCCAAAACCCAAAACGACAAATTAGTTTATATTTTAATACTCTTTCTTAGAATTATTGATTTAAGTATTTTAACATTTTCCAACTTTTTGAACACCCAATTAATTTTGAGGTTCAACTACTGTAATAGAAAACTCAGTAATTAGTTTTGAGTTTAGATTAACTTTTGTGATAGGATACTCAAAATATCTTACAATACTTAAATCATACCTATTCATTTGGAACGTACTGTTAATCAAATTTGTCGGTTCACTAGATTCTCTTTTACCCCGACATTTTTATTTTTATTTTAACTATAGTGATGTCTCATGTACCTGCTCATATGAATGGACAAATAGTGGGATTTGGAAATATTGGGTCGTATGAGTCTCTGCTACAAATCCATTCATAAATTCCATGCATGCCAAATCCATCATGTTCACCAGCGACAAAATTCACGAGACCGAAATTCAACTTTGATCCCTAATTTGGTTCTAATCTAGACCCTACAATCTAGACGCCAGATAGTACAATAGGACTATTGCTTCGACTCGGTATATTTAAATATATATATTTATTTATGGTAAATCATACCTCGAACTAAAAAAAAAGTTAACCAGGAAGTTTTCTTTATGGGGGGTTTTGGTAAACGACAAACTGTTGTTGCTGTCTCCCTACAGTCCTACTGCAACAACAGGATAACAGTGTATCTTCTGTATTCTGCATGGAGGAGTCTGTCATTACTCGACGGTCAATCCCAACAAACAAAATTTCTATCAAAGACAAATTAAAGGACCTCTAGTTTCATGCCTACATAAATTTCCAATATCCAACTCAACGTCCTTCTAATTGATCGACCAAAAAGATTATGGCTCTTTGTCAAACTAATTAAATAAGATATTAAGTAAATTCTAACTAAAAGTAATTTATCCTAAATCTAAAATAGAAAATAAGAATGAGCAGAGCATAAGATTTAACTATAACCATGGTTGAATCCCATTATATGAGAAAAGAAGCACTGCTACCAAAAAGCGACCAAATGGACATGATAGCTATATTGATGGTCTCTTTTATCTAGGGACCACAGTTGGTCATTAATTAGCGATCAACTTTGGTCTCTAAGCTAAATGAACCAAATATTCCAGATATTGACTATAGAGACCAACTTTGGTCGCTTTATTAATTTAATAATATAAATTTGACGACCAAAGTTGGTGGCTAAATAAAAAATACTTTATTTATTTATTTATTATTAATCATTAAAAAGCGACCAACTTTGGTCGCTTTATTAATTTAATAATATAAATTTGACGACCAAAGTTGGTGGCTAAATAAAAAATACTTTATTTATTTATTTATTATTAATCATTAAAAAGCGACCAACTTTGGTCTCTAATCCAAATATTATATTTTAAAATCTGGAAACTAGAGACCAAGGCTGGTCGCTTTTTTATTCAATAATTTATTTATTTTATTAAACTTGCGACCAACTTTGGTCCCTAAATCCATGAATTTAATTTATTTTTTAAACTTTAGCGACCAACTTTGGTCTCTAATCCAAATATTATATTTTAAAATCTGGAAACTAGAGACCAAGGCTGGTCGCTTTTTTATTCAATAATTTATTTATTTTATTGAACTTGCGACCAACTTTGGTCCCTAAATCCATGAATTTAATTTATTTTTTAAACTTTAGCGACCAACTTTGGTCGCTATATCACCAGAAATTTTATTTTTTTAATGAAACTTGGTCGCTTTTTGTAGAAAACTGGGTAAACAAAATTACCAGAAATTTATTTTTTAAAATTAAGTAGCGACCAATGTTGTCACACCTCCTTTTGTCGCGCATCGTACCCCGGGGGGTGGACGCGAGGGAGTTTTTCCATTTAAAGTGACAATATTCGAAATGTGATTGTTTTGTTTATTTCAGAGTCGCCACTTGGAATAAATTACGGTGTCATAAGTCACCGATTTATTTAAATCCCAAATCGAGAAAATTTCGACTTTCCAGATGAAGTTGGCGAACCAGAAATTCTAAGTAAGGAATTCTGTTGATCCGAGGGAAGGTGTTAGGCACCCCCGGATCCCGTGGTTCTAGTACGGTCGCTTAAATTGTTATAAATGGCTAGAATATCTGATTTTTATACATGTTATAAATTATGCGCTTTTATTAACTTTAAACCGCTTTATTATGCTAAAACTATACATTTAAACCTTTAAAAAAAAAAAAACGGGCTTAATCGCGACATGGACCCAGGCCCCTAACAAATACGTAAATCAGACTTGGGCCTGGGTCGTTCGTTTTTGGCCCAGGAGCCCATAACGCTTGAAGTGAGCTGTTGAACCTCAGTAACGTTTCAATTCGTATAGAACAAATAACATTGAAGTTGTTCCAGATTATGCTACCCAAAGAGCTAATGGACGACTTGATTACGAGTAATCATGATTCATTGTGGTCATGTCTTTTGCACTAGCATACGACATTCAAGTAGAATTGAAGATGGCCATTGTTACCCTATGTCTTCGGATTAATACCAGCTCAAGTTGAAACAATTTCAGCGACTTAACGCCCTTTATACAAACATGATACGGAAGTGTTGATTCACTACCGAATTATTTCCTAGCCAAATACATGAGGCAACAATCAGGGAAATAACTATAGCATCATTGTGAACCCATTTTAACGAATGCACTGCGAAATTATCTACTCCTGACAGTTAAATATCCACACTTAATACGTATCCGGTTATTGAATCAGTTATCAACTCTATATGTATTCGAGTTTTGTACATTTAAACTAACAATTGATTAAACCAAAACTATGCTTCAAACATCCCAAATTAACAGTACAAAATTCATTATAATTTAAAACAGTCCTATTTAATTGCAACATCCCAAACATAACAGAATTTATTTAAATTGCAGTTCCAACAGTGGAGCTTAAACTTCAATCTCATTTCATTGTCAAACCGAGGAAGCCATATCAACAGTCTAAAAAAATGTGTACCTGGAATTTGACAGCAGAAATGAAGAAAGGAGAGATCAGTAGCAGTCCGAACACCAGCAAACAAATAGCAGAACCAACAGTAGCGAAGGAATACAGCTTGGAATCCAGCAAAAAAAACTCAAAACCAATTTGGAAAACTACACAGCCATGCAGGTTGTACTCCACACATATCAGACAACAAACTAAACGTTTGAACACCACACTATGGAACAAAATAAGATGATTCTGATGGTTTCTGCTCTCGAGACTAATATAACAGTATTACTAGACCGGATCAACAGTTCAAACCATTGTTCTGATCTTTAAAAGGGCTTATAGAAACTGAAATTCCGTTATCAAATGGAAGGCAAACTCAAAAGGGAGTAACAGAACAGTTTTTCTTTCGAACTCTACTGATTTTTTTTTTCAACTGGAAAGAGACCCTTACTATTCTGATTTTCCTTTAAACTGGGGAGGACTCTTGATTTTTTTTCTGACCCCATCTATTCTCAAAATTTTCCTTATATAACCAACTAAAAAACCCTCCTTACAGCCTGTTTAAAATTGTTTAAAACTGACCCGTCCATCAATATTCCCTCTGTTTCTTTCCACTCTCTTTTGTCTAGGCATGGGACTTCAATTTTTAAAAACCCCTAAAGTCATAATGTAGTGAATATCCTACTGTACAGCAAGTTCCACTACCATTTTTATATGCATTTCCAGCCTTTAATATTAAACTAAACTGTTTTCTGACTTCCCATTACTATCTTATCTCTCAATTCTTAATTCATCCACTTACTTAGTGCCTTTTAATTTGAACAACTACTGCACCCCCTACCCAAGTTAGCAGCCCCATATTTCAATAATTGACATTCTTAGGCTAGGCTACCTAAGTTAACCCCTAAAACTTTATGTTATTTAACCCTCGGGACCGGACATACTCGTACCCTGCCTGTTAACCTCAGAACTGATCATCATGAAATAGCCCAGATGACGCAACATGCACGATATTGACTCAACAGGCACGAGATTGACAAAACAGGCACGAGATTGCCAAAACAGGCACGAGATTGGCTCAACAGACACGAGACTGACTCAACAAGCATGCTATTGTCCCAACAGGTACGGGATTGACTCAGCAAGCACGGAATTGACTCAACAGATGCGAGATTGACTCAACAGGCAAGGGACTGACTCAACAGGCACGAAATTGACTCAACAAATGCGAGATTGACTCAACAGGCACGGGTTTGTCTTAACAGGAAGGAGGTTGACTCAACAGGCAAG
>MU786860.1:21639-105291 GCA_026770625.1 Nicotiana glauca | reverse complement strand
TGTCTTTCTTTCTTTATGATTTTTTTTCTAGTTTTGTATGCATGCCTATTCTTTGTTTCCGTTTCTTGACTATTTTTCTTAGACTGTCTGAATTCATCAAAAACTAATATTGATAATAAATAAAATTTCAATATTTTTCTGTATCTTGATATTGTTTAGGGTTTCTAATTAGTAATAGTTTTATAAATACTATTTTTGTAAGTAGATTTCTGTGACATGTTAAAGATAGGGTTAAAAGATTCTAAGATTTTTTCTGTTTGTTGTTATTAATCTCTGCTTTAAATAAGATTTTAGATTCTGAGATTATTAGAGTTTAAAATTTCGGTTAACCAGTAGTTTAATTGGACTTGTTTTGATTAATTTTGATTCGAATTGGTTGATAAAGTTCTGATTGGTTGTTTAATTTTCAGTTAGCTGATTCTGATTAATTTTAACCCTATGATTATTACTTAATTAGGGTTGATAATTAAGGATTTGTTATAGCTGGGGTTAAGGGCAGTACGGGCAAAGGGTAATTAGGATTTGGAATTGGGGTTAGTTTGGGGAATACCATTTGGTTTAAATGTAAAAATTCTAAGGGGATAAGGGTAGAGTTGGGAATACTAAATGGCCTAATTGTAAAATACCTAAGGGATTAAGGGCATTCCAGGCACAATAAAAGGGTAGTGCAGTGAATACCAATTAGAAGTGGGGGTAGAAGGGTAAAAACAAAGGAAAAGAACATTCTAGATAGGGGAAAAAAAGGGGTAATTCTGTATTAATAAGGGGAAAAGGTCGAATAAATAAAAACAATAAGGGTCTAATTGCAATAAAAGAGAGGACTAAGGGAAATTTCAGAATTTGAAACCCCCCTTTCTAAATCTATAAATAGGCCTCATGTGCCTTCCTTTAAGAAGTTTTTGAAGTTTGGCCGATTTGAAATCCTCCTTAAATCATCTCTGCAATTCTAAGTCTTCACCTTAGAAATTCCTCATTTCAAAAACTCAAAAATACCAAAAAATAGCAGAAATAGTTCGAGAATCCCACTGTTTCATTAGTTCTAACATCAATTTGGAATCTGTTTGATGCTGATTGTCGAGTTTGTATGGAAATTGCATTTTGTTGGTCAAGTGATGGGTTATATGCTAGTTTACTGCTGTTGATCTGTTATTTCTGTGGTTCAATTGGTGTTGATTGAGGCTGGTTGATTGCTGTTGTTATTACTGTTGCTGATCCTATTTCTGTTATTTCAACTAGATCTCATTGATTTCCTTTCATTTCATGGTACACTTCTATCATTGTTGATATAAATTTCGAAATTGAAGAAGATGAAATGAAAAAGTTTACATGTCATTTCATATTTTACTGTTTGTTTATCGAATTTGATCATTTGTATTCGTTAGGATTAGTTTGATACGTAATAAATTCGGACTGGACTGTTGAACTTTGAATTGATATTAGCTTTAGTTTTAAAATAGTTTCACACATTATAGTTGAGATTATATGACAGTATTAGAGATAAAAAATGTAAAGAAGAATAGATTTAAATTTCTGCAACTAGTTCTGTTAGGTTAATAATATTGTGATATTTTTAAAAGGTATTATTACCTGTATACTGAAGTCAATAAAGTAATCAGAGTTATTCATATAAATGCGTGTTCAACATCTGATAATGTATATGGATTTAGATCATAATTGTTCCATGTTTAGTAAATAGAACAGATTCTGTAGATTAAGATACCACTATAATGTGTCATTCGTTGTAAGGTTTTATTCAGTTAAACGTTAGTTTAAATTCTCGTTTTCTCGTAAATCAGCCTTTAATAAACTGATAGTAATAAGGAATTGAGTTAGTAGTTAACACATCTGATCTGTAATCACAAGTGAATTATGTGGATCTCTGCAACTTGAAATTAGTATGCAAGACCAGTAATGGAATGTTAGTTTAATCTGAATTAGTAACTAATAGGATTAATAAGTACTTGAATTAAAAATAAAGGAAATCTTCTGGTAGTTAAGTGTGTAAACTAGTTTGAATTCAAAGTAAATCGTAATAATCTGAAAAATAAAGTGAAAACAGTCTTATGCTTGGTGTTAATTCTGGATCAATGTCTTAATGAAAGGCCCAAATTCAATAAATATGATAGTTAGACATGGGCCTGGTCGTATGATACTAAAAACTGTTCTGGACCACAACGTTATACGGACTGTTTTAAACTAAGATTTGGATTGGAAATTGCTATATGGGCTGTAATTAAGCCCAATATGAAATAAGCCTAGACTCTTATGAGTTTGTGGCCCCAAAATGCCAAATTATTAGGTAATGATAAACAATTAAGACTTTCCCTTTATTATTAGAGACAAAACACATAGAAAAAATAGTATACTTTAGATATGACCTTGATAAAATAAGATGAGCCTCGCCACATTAAATACACAATTGCGGGGCCCTCAAATAAATTGTTATGAAAATCTTAGATTTGGAAGGACCGTTTAGCAAATTTCACGGTCTTTCCCAAAGTTAACAAGACGTAGATACTTTAGGCACGATTTGTAATAATATTACCTTCTTAATACGGGTGCACATTTATGTGACCCAAATCCAAGTTTCAACGAAGTCAAAATGTGTTAAAAGCCACGGGCGTACTGGTACGGCGTGGTCCGAAATACACTTTCACGACGTTGTAATTCTTTGTAAAATTAAATAATAAAGCGGAATATTAATAAATGTACATAAAAATGGAACATAGATAGAAATCAGATAAAAACACATACAACAGTTGAGCGACCGTGCTAGAACCACGGAATTCGGGAGTGCCTAACACCTTCTCCCGGATTAACAGAATTCCTTATTCGGATTTCTAGGTCGCAGACTGTAACAGAGTCAAACTTTCCTCGGTTCGGGATTCAACCGATGACTTGGGACACCATTAATCTCCCAAGTGGCGACTCTAAAACTAAATAAATAAATCCCGTTCCGATTGTCCTTAAATTGGAAAAACTCTTTCCTTTTTATTATATCCCTTCCCGGGGTGTAGTAATTAGGCTCTTCCAAGTAAGGTAAGAAAAAGGAGGTGTGACAGAACTCTTTACTAGCCAATAGCTAGAAGTCTATGAATTAGAATATATTACGGCAATTCAAGAATCATTCAACCAAATCTTCATTGTCTTTTACATATACAAGACAACATTTAACGCCAGAATCACCAGAAAATTGAGAATTCATTCAATCCTAAAATGGCTAACTCAAAATTTTTATTCACTCTAAACATATTAGCGCAAAAGGGTAGTAAAGGAACGAACCTGAGAAAAGCAAGTTTTCGATTAATAAAGAGACTCCGACAATTACGTGAACAAAAGAAAATCACAACTTCGATCAATGTTTGAAGCAGTGACCAACTCGGACAGAACCGCGAGTCGCCTCGAACGGCGAACAACACTTCGAAACCCCACAGTGAATTTCTTTCTCAAAATCCTTCTCGTTCCCTCTGTTTTTCCTTTTTGTCCGTGTGTGTATTTGTGTATATGTGTGTGCGTGGATGAAGTGTAGAAGAAGGAGTGGTAATGGGTGAAGGGAGGTGGGGTGACGACTGGAATATGGTGGAGTTAGGGTCAGGTGGCTGATGGAATTGGAGAAGGTGGTGGGCGGCAGTAGGGTGATTCTCGACTGGGTTTGGACTGGTTTTCAAGAGTCGTTCATTGCTGGTCTTAAGGTGATATTAATGGATTTTTTTCATTCTCCGGATGATGGAGTTTTTAATGCCTTTTACAGGCAAGAAAGTAGGGCATCCTTACATTTTTTTTTGCCCTTTAGTCCCTCATTTTGTGACTTGGTGCCCAAGTATAAGCCAATGCAATTCAAAAATTCCAAAGATGACCCCCACCCAAGCCTCTTAGAAGCTTCTATTTCTGTTATTAAAAGATTTCCTACCCAGGACTACATAATGACTTTTTTTATTTATAAATAAAATAGAAATACTACACAATGTCAAAACTAATCCTAATTAATTAAACTAAATATGAAACTATTTTTGTGTTTTCGAAATTATATAAAGATAAAAACGAGGTACTATTTTTTATTTTTTCAAAATTTATGAAAAATACATAAACTAAAATATTTTTTATAATTTTCATTTTTCTTGTACTAAAATAATGTAAAAGCATCAAAATTAATTGAAATAGCGCTATTAAGCCTAAATTAAATATTTGCGTGCTAAAATATAAAAAAAACTTGGGGAGAGTCAAAAATCACATGTCTACACAACTCTCCAACTTTTTTTGTAAACTCTTTAAACTACCAACTTTCCTCTCTTTCCTGCACTTCACACTACTCTTAGCGAATAGGTTCTATCCCCTTCGTGTGAGTATTGCTTTGGGTACCTCTGAATACTTACTGAGCTTTGACACACAACACTAGAAATCCCACACTGCATCTGTCCCACATTCTGCTAAGTGTTTGGGTGCTGGTATTGGTCAGGGACCCAATTCGCCCTAGGGAGCTTTGCCGCATCCAGACCATGGCAAATGTTGTCAAACTCGAAAGGAGTGAGGTTGGAAGATTGGGCCTTATTGAAGAATCCCTATAGAATAACTTCTTATTTTACTTTTATTGCTCTAATTCGGCTATCAATGGTTTGTAATAACTTGTAAACAAATGATTGGGGTTATAGTGAAATGGGGGTTATGCATGCTTAGTTTAAGTAATGGGTATCAAACATGCTTATAGGATGTATTTACATATCTGCGCAATAAATAACCTGTTTAGGACATGCATCTCATACATTAGATATCCTTCTCTAGGTTCTTTACTTTCAGCCTGTCATACTCATTTCGTAACCATGATCAGTTAATAACAAGCAAATAATTGTTATAACGTTATTGCTACATCCTCATTAGCATTTAGAGATCACGTTTTAGGAACTTCTATGTACATTAGACATCCTGTCATTTAGGGTTCTATACTTGTCTTAGTTATAATTGTTAAACGCCTCATTAGCATGCTTAATCTTATAATACGAGTATGGTTAACTGTACGCGTATCCCTTTTAAAACTGGAAATTAACATGCATGTTTACCGTTTAAGACAATCAGGCAATACATACGACGCCTAGGCAAACTTTAGGCCTAATAAGAATTGATTAATCATGTTTCGCCGGCTTAGGACCAACCAGCCTCCTTTAATATTCTGAACTCTGTTTCTTGTTTTGCCTCTCTGAAGTTCACTTTGTTTCACTAAAACTCTCGCCCTATCTTGAAACAAATCCTGAAATTGTGAGTTTGTTTACTCTCACTGATTTGTGATGCTTGTTCTATTATGTTTTCAGACCCCTGGGTTACCCCTTTCTGCCCAGAATCATGCTATTTTTAATACTTGCCTTACGTCTCGTTAAGTTACTGCATCTTCAATGTCACTGCACTATTTTCAAAAAACCATGTTTTAACAATTTTTATCTATATTTTACTAAACTCCAAACTGTTGTATAATTCTAAATCTTACTGCTCTCCCTAGTTGTATTTTTGAAAATTGAGAATTCTTCCAGTCGATCAGTCGTAACTGAACTTTCTGCTTTTATTGCTAATTTTCCCTCTCGAAACTTAATGTTTTAATTTCAACATTGCCTTTTCTTTAAACTCCCATCTTTGAGACCTTAAATGTGTTTGGGACGTGGTAATTACGTGCTCACTTGTGGAGGGATCTGTGATCCTTTATTTGTCTTTGTGTAATCCCTTATATGTGGTCCTATTTGTTATGTATGTCGCTTAGCATTTTATCCTTTAAACCTAAGGGTTCAGCCTAGTCCTTACCTTGCAGGAATAGTGGTCCTAAATACCCTCCAGGACTTATAGGACGAGACGAGTAATAGCACGCAATATGCAATCGTGACCAACCCACGCATTTTAAATAACTTTTACCGGGTGGGAAGGGTAGAATATGGAGATGATGACTGATGCGCTAATATCACGTGTGACCCCACTTTTGATGAGTGATTGTTGGGTATTGCATTGAAGGTATCCATATTAATCGTTAACCAAGGACCCCCTCCCCTCTTGCTTGCTTTCATATATTTCTATGTAGAATTATTTAAATATTTCATAAAATTTCTGCCCGCAATACTTTTCTCAAGTTTCGATTTACTTGCAATATTGCATGTGAACCCTTTCTATTTGAACCCCCTTAATTGCTTACTTAATTATGTGAAGTATCTTGAGGGGGGCCTAACACCTTCCCCTCGAGATAATTTCTCGCCCTTACCAAAACTCTGGTTCTTCAAACTCAAACTCTTCTTAGTGTCCTAATGCACTTAATCATTAGGTGGCGACTCTTCAAACTCCAAAAACCCAATTCCCAAAAGGAAAAGAGTTGTCTGCCCAAATGTCGTAAACCCGATTTCTCCTTTAAAAGAAAAAGGGGTCATCGACAGCATGGCGACACTATTGGGGAATTTCTTTAGGCTTTTACTATTTCATCTTATTTGTGACTTTATTGCTTCTTTATTGCCTTTATTTAACGTCTTTATCTCTCTTCTACTTCGAAATTGACTTGGCTCTTTGTTTCTTTTCTTTATTGCTTTCTTTTACCGCTTTCCTTCAATACTGTTGTAATTATGAGCAATTATTGTAATCATTACTTTATGAACGTATAAATACATGACAACTTGTTTCATTCTTGTAATTGCATCCTCAACATCATGTTCCACTCGTGCCAAACAAAATACCATAGCAACGCTTATAATGAGTGGTTGCGCCCTTCCGATATTATCACCCCCTAAATTTGGCAAAGGCGTATTTGCGGTAAAGCCAGTCGATCAGCGGTGCAGTCGAAGGTTCCGTGCCTTTCCCTCTTGAGTTGACCGCTCAAGGGTACCAGTCTAATACCCCATAGAAGCCTTACTATGTTTAACTGTACATGCATCATGGTCAAACCTAGCTGAGTCAGTTATGTTGTCCACATAATGACTCTTTAAGATAGCCTTGTCCAAAGTACACTGGGTTTCCTTGAAACCCAAATGGACGCCACAATATTCTGTACATTTATTTGGAGAACTAAATGTTGTTTATGCTAATTATTTGTTTAAATAGTCGAGTCCGGTGGGGGTAAGGGTCTAACACCTTATTTTGCTGAAAATGAGGCACGAAGTCCCCGGATTCGGTATGGTAACAAGCATTCACCCAAGGATGCTAAGCTGGTGGGGAGACCTTCACTCCAGTGATCAGACACTCGTCTGCAAATATTTGGGAAATTTGCCTTCTCTTTTGGAAATCCAACCCGACAACAAAATCATAAAGGCTGCAACCTTATTCTGGGATAGTAACAGATTTGTGTCCCACTTTGGGGACCTTGAAATGACACCTTTGCTCGAGGAAATAAGAGGGTTAGCTTGTATTCCTTTGGAGACTTCGGTTTGCTTATGCCAGAAAATCGCAAGGGTAGGGGTTTTCTCAAAATGATGGGACTAAAAAAGAACACAGACCTGACTTGCTTGAAGGATTCCTACATTCCTTTCGACTATCTGTACGAGAGGTACGACCATAGAAAATCCTACCACACTTACCCAGATGAATTCGCCCTCACCTCATTGGGAATTATCCACAGATGAGTCTTCGTCTTTATGTTCTGCTTTTTGGGGATGATAGTATTTCCTATGAAGAAGGCCAGGATCCACACCAGACTGGCCATGGTCACCAAGATTTTGATGGAAGGAATTGGCGGGCAACCTTTTAGCATGGGACCTATGATTGTTGCTTAGAGATACCGAGCCCTGGAAAGGTGTCAACGAGGGGCCAGACACTTTGAGGGTTGTAACTTATTACTTCAACTCTAGCTCATGGAACACCTCCAAAGGGGTGAATATCAGCAAGAGATTCTACGCAGAGACTGGGATGATCATATTGCCTTCCATCAGCCAAGGAGAATGAACTATATGCCTAACATCTTTGCCCAACCAGAGGATGCTAAAGGGTGGGTAGAGCTATTCAAAAATCTGAAAGAAGGTCAAGTGCAGTGAATGTTCGAATGGTTCCCTACTGAAGAGTTCATTGTCCGATCTCGAGATGTACGATTTCATATACTCATTGGTCTTAGAAGAACTTATCCTTATGTCCTCTCCGAGTCATGAGGCAAGCAGGAACAAAGCAAGTTATACCTAGGGTCGACAAAATGGGTCACTTCAGGGCCGACTTTCAAGATGACAATAGCCCTTATAAGTGTCAAGCTCAGCACATGTGGCACTGCAAAATCATATTGGGGAAAGATTCCATTGAGCCGGATAGATATCATGCCGGTTGTTCGCCATAGTACTAAAGTTGGCTGGAGGATAATCATGATGGCTTGGGACAACCAGGGTTTGTTTGAGGTCACAGGGTCATCGACGAAAAGGCTGAGGAGCAGGTTAAGTACAACCAATTGCGCAAGAGGATTCGAGAATGCGAGAGTGAGCACCGGGAAATTCAAGAAGCCCATCAGAAGCTAATTGAAGAATGGAAAGATATGGCCAGCAGTGCCGACAAGCGACTAGGGTATTTTGAGCGGGGTTTGGTAGAGTTGGAAAGGAAGTTCATCCAGAGGATCGAAAACTACCAGAGTGCCGAGGGAAACGGAGGAGGACACTTGGCTAGAGCCTGTTTGTTCTTAGGACTGCATGAGCTGGTAAAGCTATTTGATAGAGCTAAAGATGCCGAGTCTGGGGATAGTCCTTCCGGGACCAAGTAGTTAGGATCTTTCCTTTTTGCTTTAAAATTTAATAAGGCCAATAACCATTAGTGACATTTTTATTTCCTGCAATTTTTAGTTTCGTTTTGGGATTCGTCCTATTTTTATCAATAAAATGAGGCATTTAGCATTATAAGTTCTCCAAATCAACTTCTCGCCAGACCTACCTCGGGCACAACGAGGCTCCCAAATTAGGGCACGAATTATATTTCTGCACTATGTGTTTAAATATTGCAACGTTATCCACTAATAACCCTTACTAACTTGTTACCTTATTTTGTTTTTACTTTTGTTTTATGCCCCTCCCCAAAAGTTTAGTTCGTGCACTCTGGCATCGTTATCTTACTCCACAAGATCCAAGGGCCCTTCCATACAAGCCGTGAGCCAAGGAGCACGCCTCAACAATTGGTCCATCAGAACCACCAGGGCCCGAAAAGCTTCAGGGTAGCAAGGCTGAACAAAGCACCATGCATCATCTTTATTTTTTTCTAGTTGACTTTCTTTCCGCATTTTAATTTTGAAATAAGAGCTCCAATGTTCAAAACAATTATGAAATTTATCAAAGCATTCCAGTTTCTTATAAATCTTGCTCTTATTATTTTTCTATCCCTTACTTTATGTACACAGCATTACTATTACTTATCTTGATGAACCAACGATTGTGACTTGCAACGAGACAACGCAACAAACAGATATAGACTCAGAAGAGGATGATATTCCAGACGAGGTCGTTAAAGAGGTTGAGGATTTTGAGAATAGACCTAAGTCCAACTTGGATGAGACTGAGGTTGTTAACTTGGGAAATACAGAAAATGTCAAAGAAACACGCATCAGTGTTCATCTGTCACCATCAGAAAAGGAGGAGTACACCAAATTTCTAAAGGAATATGATGATATATTCGCATGGTCATATGATGACATGACTGGTCTAAGTACGTCCATTGTGGCTCACTAATTACCGACTGATCCCGCATGTCCGCCAGTGAAATAGAAGCTCAAAAAGTTCAAACCGAACATGAGTTTGAAAATCAAGAAAGAGGTCACCAAGCAGTCAAAGCCAAGGTTCTCGGGGTTATAGAGTATCCAACATGGTTAGCCAATATTGTGCCAGTGCCGAAGAAGGACGGGAAGGTTAGAGTCTGTGTTGACTACCGGGATCTCAGCTGGGCCAGTCCGAAAGACGACTTCCCCTTGCCAAACATAAACATTCTAATTGACAACTGCACCAAACATGAGCTGCAGTCGTTCGTTGATTGTTTTGCTGGGTATCATCAGATATCGATGGATGAGGAAGACTCAGAGAAAACATCTTTTATTACGCCATGGGGGATGTATTGTTACAAGATGATGTCATTTGGGTTAAAGAATGCCAGGGCCATCTACATGAAAGCCATGACTACTATTTTCCATGACATGATACACAAAAAGATCGAGGTGTATGTAGACGATGTCATCATCAAATCCAAGAAAGCCATTGACCACATGAAAGATGTGAGGAAATTCTTCAACAGACTGAGAAAGTACAATCTGACACTGAATCCCGCAAAATGTGCATTCGTGGTTCCTGCCAGGAAGCTACTTAGGTTCATTGTGAGTCGCCGAAGGATAGAATTGGACCCATCAAAGGTTAAAGCCATTCAAGAATTGCCACCGCCAAAGAACAAAAAGGATGTGATGAGTTTCCTGGGGAGACTCCACTACATTAGCCGATTCATAGCTCAGTACACTGTCATTTGTGAGCCGATCTTTAAAATGTTGAAGAAGGACACCACAACTAAATGGATTGATGATTGCCAGAAAGCCTTCGATAGAATTAATGAATACTGGTCAATGACGCCGGTTTTGGTTTCCCCTAAACCAGATAGACCTCTATTGTTCTACCTTGCAGTAGGCATTCAGTTGTGTTTTGGGACAACATGATAAAATGGGGAGAAAGCAGCAGGCCATCTTCTATCTCAGCAGGAAGTTCACCCCGTACGAGGCCCGATATTCGCTATTGGAATGCACCTGTTATGCTCTGACTTGGGTAGCTCAGAATCTGAGGCACTATTTCTATGCCTGTACTACTTATCTCATATCAAGAATGGATCCGCTGAAGTACATCTTTCAAAAGGCCATGCCCACTGGCAAGCTAGCCAAGTGGCAAATCTTGCTAAGTGAATTCGACATTGTTTACGTAACTCAGAAAGCAATCAAAGGACAAGCCTTGGCGGATCATCTCGCTAAGAATCCCGGGGATGGAGAATACGAACCTCTAAAGACGTATTCTCCTGACAAAAAGGTATAAATCATATAGAAGATATTGTAGAATCCTATGATGGTTGGAGAATGTTTTTCGACGGAGCAACAAATTTTAATGGAATTGGTATATGAGCAGTTTTAGTGTCACAAATAGGTCAACACTATCCGGTGTCTTCCAAGCTTAGGTTCCCGTGCACCAACAACATGGCCGAATAAGAAGCCTGCATCTTAGGGCTCAAGTTGGCCATCAACATGAACATCCAGGAATTGCTAGTGATCGGAGATTTAGACTTGCTTATACATCAGTTCTGAGAAGAATGGGCAACTAAGAATTCCAAGATACTCCCATATATGTATCATGTTCAGGTGTTGATAAAGAGGTTCACAAATACAGAGTTCCGACACGTTCCCCGGGTCCAGAATGAGTTTGCCGATGCATTGGCCACTTTATCATCGATGATCCAACACCCAGATAAGAATTTCATTGATCCTATACTGGTAAATATTTATGATCAGCTAGCTTATTGTGCTCATGTCGAGGAGGAAGTGGATGTAAAGCTTTGGTTTCATGATATCAAAGAATATTTGACAAAGGGAGAATACCCAGAACTTGCAAATCCAACTCAGAAGCGCACACTTCGGAGGTTATTTAACAACCTCTTCCACAGTGGAGAAATCCTGTACAGGAGGACTCCCGATTTGGGATTACTAAGGTGTGTCGAAGCAAAGGAAGCATCCAGGTTATTAAAAGAAGTTCACGCTGGGACCTGCGGTCCGCATATGAACGGTTTTATCTTACCAAAGAAGATACTCCGGGCAGGATATTTTTTGATGACTATGGAGACAGACTACATCCGATACGTCCGAAAGTGCCATCCCTGTCACATATATGCAGATATGATAAAAGTGCCTCCTAATGAGCTTAACGCAGCAAGCTCGCCATGGCCGTTCACCGCTTGGGGAATGGATGTCATCGAACCTATCGAGCTTGCCACATCAAACAGACATAGGTTCATTGTAGTGGTAATTGATTATTTCACCAAATGGGTTGAAGCAGCATCATACAAGGCAGTGACTTATAAAGTCGTGGCATACTTTGTCCACGACCGCATCGTCTGCCGGTGCGGCATCCCATAGTCAATCATTACTGATAATGGCTCCAATCTTAACAACGACCTAATAAAAGCAATGTGTGAAACATTCAAAATGAAACACAACAATTCTACAACCTACAGACCTTAGATGAACGGAGTTGTAGAAGCGGCTACCAAGAACATCAAGAAGATAATAAAGAAAATGATAGAAAAGCATAAGCAGTGGCATGCGAAGTTATAATTTGCCTTATTGGGATACCATACCGCAGTTCGCACATCAACCGGGGCAACTCTATATATGTTGGTTTATGGTACAGAAGCGTTCATCCCAGCCGAGGTAGAAATTCCCTCCTTGAGGATCATATAGGAAACAGAACTTAACGATGCAGAGTGGGTAAGAAGTCGCTACGAGCAACTAGCTCTTATAGATAGGAAGAGAATGAATTCAGTTTGCCATGGTCAATTGTATCAGAACATAATGTCCAGAGCCTTCAACAAAAGAGTCGAGCCAAGACAGTTTACACCAGGGCAACTGGTGTTAAAAAATATTTTTTCGTATCAAGATTAAGCCAAAGGGAAATTCTCTCCCAACTGGCAAAGTCCGCACATGGTTCACCGGGTTCTAACCGGAGGAGCCCTCATACTTGCAGAAATGGACGAAGAAGTTTGGCCGAAGCCGATCAATTCAGATGCAGTGAAGCAATACTATGTGTAGCCATTTATGATTTCTTTATGATGTAATTGAACTACGTCTGACCTGATTCCCATTTAAGAGGGGATGCGTAGGCAGCCCTATGGGTTGGGTCACAATTCAATAAAATTTTCATTCCCCTCGCTATCGAAAACTGGGCCGAATTTTGAGGAGGACCCTCAAAATTCTGAAGTTGATTTTCAGCTAGTCGCCGCACGCAGCAGCCGGAAGCACCAGCCCAGTAAACTGGGGCAAAATTTTGAGGAAGACCCTCAAAATTTTATAGGAAGAGAGGTTGCAATGTCTTGAACAGCGTCGCAGTCGTCGGTTGATCTAAAAAAAGAAAAACTATTATCTTTGATTATGTATTTACATTTTTACTAAATCATACATGGCTACTATCACAATTTTTTTATTAGTGATGCTACCCCGATGAAAACAGGAGCCCAAGAAGGACAAGCGAAGTCCATGGGAAGACGAACTAACCTTCCCCCCCTTACAAAACTCATGATTTTTCTTTGGATACAGGCACCCAAGTCGCAAAATCAGCAGATATATTTATACACCCACACTTCTCAGGAATACAACTCTCAAGAACCATTACCTATTCACAATTGCTAACCGTACATGCTACCCCCAGCAGCAGCAATATAGCAATATAGCTACCAACTAAGGGATATTACTATTACTCGATTTTTACACTTCTTGCATTGCATAAGGCTACCTTTTTGCCTTCCGAGGTTAAGCTCTACCTCCATCTGCATTTCTTACATTGCATAAGGCTACCTTTATGCCTTCCGAGGTTAAGATCTACCTCCATCTGCATTTCTTACATTGCATAAGGCTACCTTTCTGCCTTCCGAGGTTAAGCTCTACCTCCATATGCATTTCTTACATTGCATAAGGCTACCTTTCTACCTTCCGAGGTTATGCTCTACCTCCATCTTCATATCTTAAATTGCATAAGGCTAACTTTTTGACTTTCGAGGTTAAGCTCTACCTCCATCTACATTTCTTACATTGCATAAGGCTACCTTTCTGCCTTCCGATGTTAAGATTTACCTCAATCTGCATTTCTTGCATTGCATAAGGCTACCTTTCTGCCTTCCGAGACTAAGCTCTGTCTCCATCTTGCATGGCTGAAATATCGCCACTTTATTTAAACCCTGCACCGGCTGAAAGATCACCACCTTTCATTTACGTATTGCATGGCTGAAATATTGCCACCTTTATTTAAATCTTTTATCGACTGAGATATCGCGACCTTTCATTTACATCTTGCATCAGCTGAAAGATCGCCACCTTCTGCATTTCATGGGCTGAAAGATCGCCAAATTGTCCAAAGGCGTCATTGTTCGGAGGCACCATTTGCATAGCACGACAATGCCATGCCATGGCCCGAGGACCACTTTTATCTTTTGCATATCATTATTCAAAGGCATCATGGTTCGGAGTCATCATCCTCATAGCCCGAGAACATCATTTCATAGCCTGCGAATTCTTAATTATACGCTTAATGGCCCAGGACATCATTGTCCGAGGACGTCATCCTAACCGTCCAAAGACAGCATTCATGGTCCAACGGGAACTTGCATCATATTTAAATTTATGCACAACATATGTGGTATTATTCATTTGCAGGTACACCAAATATTAATAGCCATCTCAACAGGAGTGGTCCTGCTCCAGTTACCGCAGCCTATCAGACTTCAACCACATTTCGCAATCTAAACATCGCGTCCGTTCTTTTCAAAACCCTCCATCGGCATATTCCGTCAATGGACCCTAAACTACATATGGCCTGATTCCTGTAACACCAGGGATATGTAGACAGCTCAGGAACCAGAGCTCGGTTAAAACTTTTCGAATCGTTTCTTTCGGTCAAAATTGGCCATCATATCTTTACCCGACAACTATTTCATCCTTCTCATATAAAGAGTGGCAGCTGTTGATACCCAATTTTTCCTTATATATTTTATACTCAAAATACTTTCAAAATAGCATGTGTAAGCATAATTAAGCATGCCAAGAGTTTTGGTATTTTTTTCCTAATTTTTAAGATTTTTAAAATCAATTTATTGTCTATTTTAGCAGAACAAAATCCAATAATTGCTCTCAAAATTATTATTTTTTGTGAATAATTTGTTTCCATTCTCATATTTACACCAAAATATAATTAAGGTGATTTTTGCATATTTTTACATATTTATTGGATATTTTTAAGGCTAAATTGCTTATAATTGCAATTATAACCTATTTTATGATTGATAGCATTTTACAATTATAAAACCCTTTCCAGTATTTTGTAGATTAATATTTATATATCATTAATTAGTTTAGTGCTTTTAATTTGTTTTTAAAATTATTTTAACTATTTTATATAGAATAAAAGGGAGAAATTGGCTATTTAACACATAGCCCATTATTGTTGCAATTTTATAGTTTAGTGCTTTTAATTTGTTTTTAAAATAATTTTAACTATTTTATATAGAATAAAAGGGAGAAATTGGCTATTTAACACATAGCCCATTATTGTTGCAATTTTAGCCTCAATTTAACCCCACCCCCTGAGATTTAATTAGACCCAATTAACCCAAGACCCTACTAAATTCGCCCTAGCCCAATCTCTAATCTAACCCGGCCCAGCTCCGAATTAATCTGATCTGTTGATCAAATAAGATCAACAACCCAGATCATTTTTCCTTAATTAAACTCTCACTTACCCCTCCGACCCCTCATTCTTCGAGACCGGTCTCTCTCTCTCTCTCTATCTGTCTCTTCCTCTCCTCCTTATCTCTAGAACCTTGTGGTTCTTCTTCTTCGATGGCCTTCACCATCTCTCCGGCCACCTCCAGCCTCGCCTCTTTCGACCACCAACCGCCTTGAAGCCTCACCTCACCGGTTCCCTCCATCCCTTAGACCCCTTAAGTCTCCACCATACAAGATGGTCACTGAAGCTTTGTATGGGTTTGTTTCTGGCCTTTCTCCGATGAGTTTTGGTTCGATGGTGCTAGAAACACCATTATTCTTGAGTTTCACAGCCAGGTTTCTCTCACTTCTCTCTCTGATTTCTTATGAAACCCTAATTTTGACCCAAACCTCTTAAATCTCTGTATTTTTTTAACAATTTTTAACTCACACCTTTATGTTTTGCACTGTTCTCTACTCGATCATTATGATTATTCAAGTTTTAAACGTTTTTGTTCCCTTTTGAAACTAGGGTTTCTTAACCCCCTTTCGAAAACACTTTATTTTCTGATTTTGAGTACTAATTCGCGATTTTAGTACTATTTCTAAACATTTTGCTTAATTCTGATAAAACCCTAGCTTAATATGTTTGTATTTGTATTTGCTTGTTTGTGTGTTCTTCTAGGTCCTTCTCCGAGTTTCGTGCGCTTTGCTTTAATTTTGTTGCTAGTGTTTCATTCCCCTACCATTCTGTGTTCTTTACTTAAGGTTTCTCTGACTGATTACATGGTGATTTATACTTATTCTTACAAGCCCTCTTTAAGACTGTGATACTTGCCTTAAAATTGTGATTTTGCGTATTCTCCTTATAGTTTGGTACTGATTTCGAATTGCTTCCTTAATTTATGGGATACTTTCCCCATTTAATACCGATCTCCTAGGTTTTCAATCTCGTTCATTATTTTTGAAAACTATTTTCCATAATTAAAGTGGTATTTTGACCCTATATGTGTGCACAAATATGTTGATTGATTTGCCTGACATATTTCCCTAAGTAAGTATCATATACCTAGTCTTTATTGTATACCTTATACTATTCTATTTCCTTATGTGATCATACCATTCTTTGTGATTCCTTTCCTTTTAAAAAATAACTATTTATTACCGTTTGACTTTGATTCTTTAATTAAATGCGAGTCCATATGCTGATTTGATTATGATTGATACCCGGTTCCTTAATTATGGATTGTTACCTTGTTTGTTTATTATTCTTCAGTACTATAAGTAACCCCCCCCCCCAATTCTCTTTTGCAAGATACGAACACATTGCATATCACAAATACACACATCAATCGCATTGCTTTCTCTCTTGTGCTATTTCTCTCTTGCGGTGTTGTTGCTCCCTGCTCCTGCCTGTCATCAGCCGGCTGAAAAGCTAAGGCTAATATTGTTCTTATACTTGGCTCTTGCATTCTGTTGTGCTCTCTTGTTGCTAGTATGTCCTGATTAAATTCCATATTCCAAACCAATGTGGTTATTACTACTTTAGTGTGTTCTATTCATTATTGTTTTCTACTTATGCTTCTGCTATGCAACATGTGATTGATTCCTGGTTTGCCTGTTGATACTTGCATGCTCATGACTACTGTTTGCTCCTAATCTTACCTGTTATGACTATATGCTGTTACTATTTACTTTTATGTCTAAATTGGACTATTTCAAGGTCTCTTTAAACTCTTTTGATTTGGTATACTCATGCTTAGTAAGTTTGCATAAGTATTTATATCCCTTGGTGATATTTATGTGATGTATTTGTCCTCTTTCCCCATTATCATTGTGTGCAACTCTCCAACTTTTTTAAAACTCTTTAAACTACCAACTTTCCTCTCCTTCCTACACTTCACACTACTCTTAGCGAATAGGTTCTATCCCCTTCGTGTGAGCATTGCTTTGGGTACCTCTGCATACTTATTGAGATTTAACACACAAGGCTGGTAATCCCACACTACACCTGTCCCACGTTCTGCTAAGTGTTTAGGTGCTGGTATTGGCCAGGGACCCAATGGGCCCTAGGTAGCTTTGCCGCATCCATACCATGGCAAAGGTTGTAAAACTTGAAAGGAGTGAGGTTGGAAGATTGGGCCGGATTGAAGGCTCCCTATAGAATAACTTCTTATTTTACTTTTATTGTAGTAATTCGGCTATCAATGGTTTGTAATAACTTGTAAACGAATGATTGGGGTTATAGTGAAATGCGGGTTATACATGCTTAGTTTATGTAATGGGTAGAAAACATGCTCATAGGGTTTATTTACTTATCTGCGCAATAGATAACCTGTATAGGACATGCATCTCATACATTAGAGATCCTACTCTAGGTTATTTACTTTCGGCCTGTCATACTTATTTCGTAATCATGATCAGTTAATAACAAGCAAATAACTGTTATAAGGTTATTGCTGTTTCCTCATTAGCATTTAGAGATCATGTTTTAGGAACTTCTATGTGCATTAGACATCCTGTTACTTAGGTTTTGATACTTGTCTAAGTTACAATTGTTAAATGCCTCATTAGCATGCTTAATCTTAGAATACGAGTATGGTTAACTGTACGCGTATCCCTTTTAAAGCTGGAAATTAACATGAATGTTCACCCTTTAAGACAATCAGGCAATACATACGATGCCTAGGCAAACTTTAGGCCTAATAAGAATTGATTAATCATGTTTAGACGACTTAGGACCAACCAACCTCTTTTAATATTATGAACTCTATTTCTTGTTTTGCCTCTTTGAAGTTCACTCTATTTCATTAAAACTCTCTCCCTATCTTGAAACAAATCTCAAAATTTTGCGTTTGTTACTCTTACTGATTTCTGATGCTTGTTCTACTATGTTTTCAAACCCCTGGGTTACCCCTTTCTGCCCAAAATCATGCTATTTTGAATACTTGCCTTACGTCTTGTTAAGTTATTGCATCTTCAATGTCACTACTCTATTTTCAAAAAACCATGTTTTAGCAATTTTTATCTATATTTTACTAAACTCCAAACTATTGTATACTTCTAAATCTTACTGTTGTCCCTAGTTGTATTTCTGAAAATCGAGCATTCTTCCAGTCGCTTAGTCTTCACTGAACTTTCTGCTTTCACTGCTAATTTGCCCTCTTGAAACTTACTTTTTTAATTTCAACATTCCCTTTTTTTTAAACTCTCATCTTTGAGACCTTAAATGTGTTTGAGACGTGCTAATTATGTGCTCACTTGTGGAGGGATCTGTGAGCCTTTATTTGTCTTTGTGTAGTCCCTTATGTGTGGTTCTATTTGTTATGTATGTCACTTAGCATTTTATCCTTTAAACCTAAGGGTTTAGCCTAGTCACTACCTTGTAGGAATAGTGGTCCTAAATACCCTCCAGGACTTATAGGACGGGACTGGTAATAGCACGCAATAAGTAATCGTGACCAACTCACGCATTTTAAATAACGTTTACCGGGTGGGAAGGGTAGAATATGGAGATGATGACCAATGCGCTAATATCACGTGCGACCCCTCTTTTAAGGAGTGATTTTTGGGTATTGCATTGAAGTGATCCATATTAATCGTTAACCTAGGACGCCCTCCCATCTTGCTTGCTTTCATCTATTTCTATGTAGATTTATTTAAATATTTCATAAAATTTCTGCCCGCATTACTTTTCTCAAGTTTCTATTTACTTGCAATATTGCATGCGAACCCTTTCTATTTGAATCCCCTTAATTGCTTACTTGATTATGTGAATTCATAATATTACATTGGCGGGAACCACACTAGTGGATCTTGAGGGGCGCCTAGCACCTTCCCCTCGAGATAATTTCTAGTCCTTACCCAAACTCTGGTTCTTGAAACTGAAACTCTTCTTAGTGTCCTAATGCACTTAATCATTATGTGGCGACTCTTCAAACTCCAAAAATCCAATTCCCAAAAGGAAAAGAGTTGTCCTCCCAAATGTCGTAAACCCGATTTCGCCTTTAAAAGAAAAAGGGGGCATCAACAACGGTAATCCTCTTGCATGTGCGACACCACACATGCGGTCCCCACACCGCAGGTGCGAAAACACCAGAACCAACATATTTTTCTGAAATCTCCGAAGTTCCAAATCTTCCCGTTAACCATCCGAAATCACCGCGAGGCCCCTAGGACCTCAACGAAAAGCACAAACATGACCCAATACCTTATTCGAACTCGTTCCAATCATCAAAACAACTCAAACGACATCAAATTAACCAAAACTCATCGAATTCAAACCTACGTTTCCAAGAACTTCCAAAATATACGTTCGATAAAAAACCGGACCAAATCGCATCCGAATGACCTAAAATTTTGCACACACATTTCAAATGACATACCAAAGATACTGCAACTCACGAAATTCCATTTCGACCCTCAGATCAAAATCTCACCTATCAACCCGAATTTACCAAAATACTAACTTCACCAATTGAAGCATAACTCTACACAGGACCTCCAAAACCAATTACGATCACACTCTTAAGTCATAAATCACCTAACGGAGCTATCCAAATCATAAAGATTCCGATCCGAGCTCATATAAAAATAAGTCAAATCTTGGTCAAACATTTCATATTTCAAACTACAAGTTGAGAACTGTTCTTCCAAATTCGTTTCGATTTCCCTAAAAACCAAAACCAACGATCTACATTAGTCAAAACACATCACACAGGGCAAGTTATGCCCGAGAACTGGCTATCAAAGTGTAAAAGTTCAAAACGACCAGTCGGGTCATTACAATTGGAGGTTACAAGTAGATAGTTGCAAACATCGTTTCCTATTTTTCCTATCGAAGGACAAACCGTCCGATCCCGCCATACGTCCCGCAGATCGACGACCACAATATAGTTTTTTCAATCAAGAGTATCTCTTAGGCATGATCCTTATTTCTTTATTTTATCTTGAATACTTTTACATTTTGTTCATGCATCTTGCATGCACTTTACATTTCAAGTCAAACTCTCATCATGTGGAGATACTTTACATTTCTAGTCAAACTCCTCTTATACTTTACATTTCTAGTCAAACTCCCATTGTATGGAGATTCTTTACTTTTCAAGTCAACAACTCCCATCGCACGGAGTCACTCCCAATGCAAGGAGACTTAACACTCCAACAACTGCGGAGTGGTACACATCCTGTGTAACAATCGAGTCGAATTCGTGTATCCCATCACCCCGATCCCAAATAACGTCCAGGCGACAGCCATACATCATCATTCCTGCATCATGTACATCACATCATAACACATCTTCATTACGATATATAGGTATGAATGTACTTTATTTTACAGGATCAAACATCACGATGTGGGACTTCTTCTAAGCAGCAAACCAAGAACAACACTTTGATGGACAAAAAACTCAAAAGCGGGCCATGGGTCCAAACCTAAATTCAGAATGCGATCTATAACTCTAAATCATAAAATCTTTCAAAGCAAGCCACAATTCACAACTATCTTTGGTACAAAATTCTTCTCTTCATGCAATATCATCATAATACGATACCAGGGGAATTCCTGCAAGCTTCGCCTTCTCCAAATTGTCATTTCAGAACTACATGAGGCCCGGTCCTTATGAAGCCCGAGGTATGTATGTAATTCAAAGCCAAAATTTGGCTCCAATTTTCCTAAAATTTCCCAAACACTTCCTTAACTCTCTCCTTAATTCTACAACTCATAATATTTCTAAAATCTATATGCCATTCCTGCAATGTATGCCTAAAGTCGGGACAAAAGTGGTTTGGGTTCGAATTCTTTGCCCGAAAACTCTTTTATCGCCTACAGACAAAGAGAGGCAACTGTTGACGATCAATTTTGACCATCCTTTTTATAATTAATTTATTTATACTTAATGATTTACAAATAAATATTTTGAATATATTTTTTAATGAATAATATTTATTTTGTATAAATCAAATAATTAATATTGTTAATTAATACTTTAATGTTATATAATTATAAATATATTACTCTTACTCTTTTTGGGACTGTTAAAATAACTTTTTATATTCATGACAAAGATTTTACAATTAATTTAATAACATATTCCTTAAATTTTAGTAAATTAGACCACTGTTTCAAAATAATCCAAAATTGGTGTGATAAATTAGAAAATAAAATGTTTTAATAATAATTAATTAAGTTAAGTAATTAGTAGTATACTTGATTATTTTATTTTCTATTTATTTAATTGAAATTAATAAAGTTTATTTAAATTAATTCTAAAAGGTTAAACAATAAAATGGTTAGATGCAATTGCATAATCAAAGGCGAAATGGCTACTTCTTAAATTGAAACTGTGTATGGTGAAATGGGAGTGTCCAATTCCCCGTCTTTGAGGTACATCAGAGGATCGTCTCAAAGGCTCGAGCCTCTAAGGCTACGATCGAGTTTCCTCCCTCGAGGTTCTTCGACGCTCGACCTTGGGACGATGCCGATCGTGACTATGGTAAAAGTGGGTAGTTCCCAAGGCACACGGCTAGGGCTGACAAAGTCTAGTGGTATACTCTAAACCTGAATCAGGGTGTCATCTAGCTGTCCCATCTCCAAATCTTTGTAATTAATGTATTTTGTACTATGTTAGGATTTCCCCCATATATAAAGGGAATCCTTGTAACTTTGTAAGCATTTGCTGCTCCATACTAATTAGACAAGAACATTCTCTCTGCTCTCTAACATATTCTCTTGATACTGTTGCTTTTATCTATTATCTTCATTATTGTTCATCATTTATTTCTTATCATTGGCCATTAAGAGCCTTCGTTGATTTTATTATAACTGTTAGTCGCCCTTCAACTTCCTTCGGTAGCTCCCAGCCGAGCACCGGAATTGACCTCGAGGTCCCGAATGTTAACCTATCTGTTTGGTTAACTCCTTATTCCTAACTCTTATCTCGTTTCTAAATCTCATACATAGCATCAACCGCTTAACAAGTAGCATTAAAATATATCACGTATTTTTAGAGTCCCATAATCAAATTTAATTGTCATTACCATTTTTACGGTAAACAGTTTGGCGTCCACTGTGGGGCTAAAAATAATGGTGATTATTTTCTTGCTGGTTTCATTACACAACATAAGTTATCTTTCACACTTTTTTCTTGTCCAAAGATCTTTGATTTAACGTCGAAATGTCTGATTCAGTAAACAACAATCTTGAGAACTACAGAGAGAATGGTGTGGCTGTTCCAGGTGTTGGTGTGCCATCGCGAAGCCTTAAGAATGCACCAGGACCAATTCTCGTGGATGAAGTCTCACGTGACGCCCAACAGGTTGATATAAGCTCCCACACCAACAGAAGTTTGCACCAAGGAGACCAACAAGAAGCTCCAAAATCCCCGACTAGGGAAGAACGGGAGGTTTGACTTCACGTTACTTTTGAAATGTAGCACGCACAACAACTGGCTATTGCTCAGCTGTAAAGCCACCAAAAAACTTCCAGCACGTTTGCACCGGAGATGGCTCCCCCAGTCGAGCAGGTACCAGAGAGATCGAGCAACAACGGGTCGGCAGCCGACCCCACCATCGTAAAAATGCTTGATGACCTCACGAGGAGGATTAAATCGGGTGAGAATAAGATAGAGACTAACGACAAAAAGGTCGAGACCTTTAATTGCAGGGTCGACCAGATTCTAGGAGCACCCCCAATCCTGAAAGGTGTGGATTCAAAGAAGTTCGTGCAAAAGTCGTTCCCTCAGGAAACGGCTCTAAAACCCATTCCAAAGAAGTTTAGAATGCCAGATATTTTGAAATATAATGGTTCCTCTGATCCCAATGAGCACGTTACCGCTTACACCTGTGCAGTAAAGGGCAACAGCCTAAGGGATGACGAGATTGAGTCTGTCCTACTGAGAAGTTCGGGGAAACACTTTCTAAAGGGGCAATGATGTGGTATCAGAACCTGACCCCAAACTCTATAAACTCATTTGCCATGCTGGAAGATTCCTTCATAAAGGCACATGCTGGGGCCATCAAGGTGGCCACAAGAAAATTTGACATCTTTAAAATCAAGCAAAGGGAGAACGAGATGCTGCGAGAATTTGTATCTTGCTTTCAGATGGAATGAATGGAACTACCACCAGTCTCCGATGATTGGGCGGTGCAGGCCTTCACTCAAGGTCTGAACGAATGAAGATCGGTGGCTTCGAAGTAGCTAAAATAGAATCTGGTCGAATATCCCGCTGTAACCTGGTCAGACGTTCACAACCGATACCAGTCGAAGATAGGGTCCGAGGACGACCAGTTACCCCTCAGGCTCGGTATGCCTCAGCAGGCTTCTAGCAAAGGAGCCAAATCCAAACAAAGAAAGGTACCACCTATACATCGAGGATAGGAGAAACGCCCTAAGGTTCAACCCACCTCGCTACGATCGAAGGATAGATCAAGGATAGAATCCTCGGGGACTCATCAATACAACCGGATTTGATAGGAATGCGAGGCCAACGGAGGCACCTTGCCTATTGGAATACAACTTCAATGTCGACATATCAGACATCATATTCACCATCAGTAAAATTAGAGATGCCAAGTGGCCCTGGCATGTACAATCAGATCCTTTGCAAATGAATCATAACTTAGTATGTGAATTTCACAATACGCACGACCACATAACCGAGGATTGCCTCCAGCTCTGAGAAGAAGTAGCCAAGTTACTCAATAAAGGTCATCTCTGAGAATTCCTAAGTGATCGGGCCAAAAATTAGTTTCGGGAAAGAGAAGCGACCAAGAAGAAATAAATTAATGAGCCCCAGCATGTCATCTATATGATATTGGGAGGCATCGGCAACGCACATGAGCCCATGATGAGGAGAACAAAAATATCCATCACCCGATAAAAGAGAACTCGGGGATACATACCCAAGGATGCCTTCACATTCAGCGATGGGGACATCGAGACCTGGTCTCAGCCTCAGAACGACGCATTGGTAATCTCTTTCCTTGTAAATACATTTCAAATTAAACGTGTACTTGTCGATCCTAGTAGCTCGGCAAACATTATCAGGTCGAGGGCGGTAGAGCAGCTTGGACTGCTCGACGAAATCATACCCACCTCTTGCGTCCTCAACAGATTAAACATGGCAAGTAAAACAATGAAAGAGGAAATCACCCTCCCAGTCAACGTGGCTGACACAACCTAAAACGCAAAATTCCATGTCATCGAAAGAGACATAAGATATAGTGCCTTGCTCAGGAGGCCATGGATACACTACATCAGAGCAGTACCTTCCACCCTTCATCAAATGATGAAATTCCCTACAAAGGATGGGATTAAAATCGTCTACGGGAGCAGCATGCAGCGAGGGAAATGTTCACGGTACATGATGTGTCCCTGACACCGACACCTTCGCCTTTGAAGGAGTCGAAGGATAAGCAAACGACAAAATAACGACAACGAGATGCATTCTCGATTACTCTCGATTAAGAAAAATAGGGGACCGTACCACGTTCCTGTCACAAGTGACCAAAACACATCAAGGCTCAAAATATTGCTAGCATATTCCGCACTTAGGTATGACCATCTCCCTTAGTGGAAATTTATTCGATTATTACACCTATGGGGACAATTCCCTCTTACAAGGTTAGAAAGTAGACTCACCTCGCTCCGAAGTGCACTGCCAATACCAAGAACGAGTCCAAGCCCTAAATTCGCAGTCGAATGATCCCAAACTAGTTAAACGAAGTGAGAACTAATTAAAATAGACTCACAAGATCGAATTCAAGCTATTTAAGAAATTTCCCAACCATTAACACAAGTTTTCCTAATTTCCGACCCTGGGCCCATATGCCCCGATTTCGAAATTTTTTGAAGGAAGTTGTTCTCTATGTCCTAAGGATCAATAATATATGATTTCTAGTTTATTTCACACTAAATTTCATGGTCTAATTCATCTTTTGCCAAAACCCTAGGTTTAGCTCTAACACTTTGATTGTTTTCAAAGTTCTAGTGTTTAATCAACCTAAAATACAAATATTAAACTAAGGATGGGTGGGATAAACTTACCTCTTGATGCTAAGTGGAAACATTCCCTTCAAAGCTCCCAAAATCGCCAAATGAAAGAGTGAAAAGTGATAAAAATGGCTTGGAGTCCGAATTAAATGAACCTTACTGCCTCAGTGATTTCCGCATCTGTGGTCAAGGTGTTGCATCTGCGGTACTGCATCTGCGAGGATTTAACCGCATCTGCAAAAATGGGGAGAGAAGGCTGGGACCGTATCTTCGTCCGCTGCACTCTTTTCCTTCGACCGAGTTTTTTATCCCAAAAGGCATTTTACCGACAAGATTTTTAACGAGGCTACATCCACAAGCTACCTAAGGAAGACTCAACAAGTATTCAAGGCTTCTTTTGCAATCAACCTCGCACACTGGGGGGGGGGCATCCTCCGGAAGGCCATACGCTCGGAAATGCTAAGAAATACCAAATGGGGTTCTAATAGGAAAATGATGTACCGGGCCAAACGGTCAAACTAACTGTGTCTGTATAGTCGGGCCCCTGACGGCAAAAACATGTATATTTGTACCAAGTAATCGAAGAATATCTTTTATCAAAGCATCTCACGCTCCAAAAGAAACTCGGTATCTTTGCAAAAAATAACTCCTCTGACGAAAACACCCCAAGCACTCAGGGACTGGCGTCAAAACCTCAAAAAAATAATGACCTCAAGGTCATAGTCTCTAAAATCGTAAGCCCTCAATGAGGCAATGCCAAGTTTATGAGTAACGGCTCCCGATCCAGGATACCCTCGATGAATCGGGGACTGTCGCCAACCACCATTCATTAAAAAACTCGAGGACATAATACCCCAATCAGGCAGACTCAATCTTGTAAGACCTACATAAGGCAGCAACAGTATCGGTAAGACCTTAAGCAAGGCATGAACCATACTTGTACCAAGTATATAAACACTGTAAGACCTCAAAGGCATGCAAATTTTGTAAGACCTTACTAAAGGCATAAACCCGATCTCCAAGTTAAGGCTATATATCGAACATGTAACACCCCTAAAAGGCATACCCTTGATATAAATGCCAAAACTACTTCACTCAGGGTCAAACATGGCTTCGGGCAAGCACAAATGACTATGTTCATTAGGCTGTACCAGCCAAACTAACGCGATTCAGGGATGCCCGACCTCGCTACAAAATCACAGGCCTCCAATAACTTTGAATCTACTTGGAAAAGAACTGGTTAAACAGGCTAACCTCAACATAGACAAAAGTGCTTCGACCATGTCAGCTCTAAATCACAGGCTTCGAGATACTCAGCCTCCGAGCCAAACCTCCCGAGGTGCTCAATCATCGCCACATAACAACTCGTAATTGAGGTTTTAATCCTACCATCGAAGAGTCAGGAAAATATTATTTCAAAAAGGTCCTTAACGAGGGAAAACCAAAGACTATAAAAGGTCGCTTCGACCCAAGGTGTAAGAGCCATTGTTGTCAGCCCACATAAAAGGTCACTTCGACCCAAGGCATAAGAGCCATTATCGCGAGCCCACACAAGTCAAAAAAATTTGAGGTTCGAATGAGGTCGAGTCAAAACCCGATTAAGAGACCGAACCCAAAACATTTAACTAAATTTGCCCAAGAGCAAAAGCGTAAGAGCAATTGTCGCCAGCTTATATTAAAAGGTCGCATCGACCAAGCGCGTAAGAGCCCACGGACTAGCCTAATAAGCCCCAGGGCCATATCACGAATCAAAGGATTCCTCTCAGCTCAAAGATCAGTTTGCCAAACTAAAATCAAGGCGAGAAAAAATCCAGGAAAAACGAAACTATGAAGTTTTTTCTTTACACATACATACAAGAAAAATACAGGCTCCATCTACAAACATGCTTTGATAACGCTGTATAAGGAATCAAAATCAAAATATATATCCCCCCAGGGGGGCTATGGCCCATTGGCCTCATCTTCGCTATTTTTGTTGCCGGATAGAAGTAATCGAGCATCATGCTCGTCCGCCCTCACTCTCGCTAACTCTTTCGAGAGGGCAAATCCCCGATCACGGATCTCCTTGAGAACTTTCCTCTAAGACTTACAACGAGCATATTCTTTGATCCTGTCTTCGCGGTCGAGGGCCCTTCTCAGCTTAGATTGAGCATCGGCAGTGTCCTTCAAATAGACTGTCACTTTCTTGTCAGCTTTAGTTTGGCTCATTACTGCTTCAGCCTGGGCATCCATAACCTCGGCCTTTATCTTCCAAATCTCAAACTCGAGATTTGTAATCATATATGTTCGAGCCGAGCTATTATCACGAGTTGAGTGAAATTGAACCTCAAGGGCAGAAACCTTGTCCAGAGCACCCTTTTCCGCCAAAGCCTGAGCATTTGCTTGGGCCTTTGGCTCGGCCAACATCATTCCGAAGGTGCTCCCGATCCTCCGTCTTCTTTTGCAACTAAAATGAATAAAACATTAGCCTCAAGAGCTAGAGGAAAGAACATATGCTCGGTCGGAACAAAAAAGTACCTGCTCTTCCAAATAGCTCTCATAATTCAAGCTCCGACTCATTTCATAATGTAAGTATGCCACCTCATTTTCCCTTTCATAGCAAAGTCGCCTAAGCGGTTTCTCCTCATCAAAATCTTTCCGAATCCTGGCCTCACGGCGAAGCAGCTCAGACTTAAGCTTATCAAAAGCCTGTAAAGGAAAACACGATAAGGAAGGGAGGGCACAAAACTCAGAAAGCCTGTGCCAAAACTCACTGCATAGTGAAGCCGCTGAGCTTCCTCAAAAGTCGAGCACACATCGGCAAGCGGAGCTTCCTGGCTCTGAAAAATTTGGCCCCAGCCGAGGCACAGTTGCCTGGCATATATGAACTCGGGTTCCGAGCACCCCTCAAAATACCTCAGACGGACAAAGGGGACAGTAGCGAAGGAGAAATCGCCTTTCCAAAATCAAGGACCACGGGCGCAGTTGGATTAGTCGATACTTCCACTCTGGGACCGAGGTCTAGGTTTGTCTTGTTTTGATTTCTTCACCATGCAAAGGTATCCCTTGCTTATTGTTATCGTTTTCTAGCTCAGAATCTAGCAACCCTTCTCCCTCTCCAAATGGGCATGACCTCACCTCGGAAGGCTCCCCAACGCCTACAATAGCGGTGTTAGTATGCAACAAGAGAAAGCGCCTTTCAAAATAAAAAATCGGAAATGAAAAATCACACAACACGTATCATGATGCTTCGCTCCCCATCTGCCCCTAGGAAAAGCTCGCCACTTAAGCTCATCTTGGGTCGATTGGGTTGCCAACTTGCGGACCCAATCCGGCAGATCAGGAACATAGCCCGACATCCATGAAATCACTGCAAAAAAGGAAAGGGAGGCACATTTATGAATCCTGCTTTCGTCATAAGCAAAATTAAGAAGGCACGAAGTGTACCACTTATGTGTATAATTCCATTCCTTAGGGAATGACATAAACTCCATAGGGATATTATCAACAGTTCGAACTCTGACAAACCGACTCATCCACTCCCCGTCTCCATCTTATTCATCATCAATAATGAAAGGTGTGGCCAACCGGTATTGCAGAGTTAATATGCTTCGATAGTGGAAAGGTCGGTACAACTTGATAAGAGGGCTGAGCGAGAACTCAAGCCCTGCCTTCTCTGCGAAGAACCTCATCATCAGTATTATCTGCCAAAATGATGAGTGAATCTGCGCCAAGGTAACCTGATACTTTAAACAGAATTTGAGTACAACCCTATCAAGGGGCCCAATGTGAAAGGATACGTGTACATGCTCAAAAATCCATCGGAATGATCTGTGATGCCCTCATTCGGGGAAGGTATATGTAACGCTACCTTTCCCCCCATCTGCAGTCTTTTCTCACTAACCCAAGGTGTTCTTCTCCTATCAGAGAAGTAATCTTCATGGTATGCTCTCGTTGGTCTCGAATACCGAAGGTGGAGCTCTCCCCACTCTGCCGAATGGAACCCGATATAGTAGTCATGGCGATGGAAAAATCAGAGAAGTAAAGCAGGAATTTATGCAAGTGCGTTGGTACTGAAATAATGAAAGGCTTAACGCCGGAAAAGAAGTGAAACCACTTAGAATGATGGGATCTCCAAAAAGTAGAAACAACCCTATATATGGATTAAATGGAGACAATCCGCCTGTCTCCGAGACAGATTAAAAACACTAACCAATATCACTTTGGGAAGCTGCACCGGCGGGATCACCTCGATAGCTTTGTAGCCATATTATGCATTAAGCGATGCTACGTGATGATTTGGGGAAGAAGATCCCATACCACTTCAAGTCCCGATGTGGTACCCAACCTCGAGGACCTCCAACAAAAGGAAGTTAGGCTCCAAGTAGCCAACATCATCATCGTAAGTCCCGAGGTGGTACCCGATCTCAAGGATCTCCATCAAAGAGAAGTTAAGCCCTAAGAAACCAACCATATTGTCACAAGTCCAGAGGTGGTACCTGACCTCAAGGACCTCCAAAAGAAGTTAGGATCCAAGAAGCTATTGGCATCATTACAAAACTCAAGATAGTACCAAATCTCAAAGTCTCCTCTCAAGAAGGAAATAAGTACTTAAACTCCACCCGTATGGGCTTGGCCCTGGGGTAACATCTGAATTCGGGTAAACCTTCATCTGGGATCTATCTACAACACCTTAAGGCTATCTACACAAAACTCAAAGCAAGTTTTTAGGTGGCCCGGGTTTGAACGATCCCCCACTCGGGGACTGCTCTCGAAAGCTTAAAGGTAGTCCATATCCTCAGTCCTCCGAGCAAATTTCCCCTCAATGACTACGCAGGGTCTAAATGATAAATCTCAATCTCAAGGCTCGAGACACTATTTTCATTCAACTCGAAATAAGGGTCTCGACGACCCGAGTGTATCGATCCAATCTAGGCTCAATTTGAGGAACAACAAAGTGTTCCATAGGAAGTCGTATTAATCAATCAAAAGTTAGAAAAATATACTCACACCTGAGCTCGATATTGGCACTAACCGGTTGAGTCATGCACTCAGAGTCTCCATAAATGCAAATAAAGGGAAATATAGCAAAGATCAAAGACTAAAATGGGGAAACGTCTTTGTATTCATAAACACTTAATTACAAAAGACCACGAGGGGTCCTTACATATGATTACAAAAGCCCACGATGGGTCCTTACACAGAAACAAAGAAGCATAATGGTACACATATAGTAAAAGCCTAGAGCCTAGCCTATTCTCGAAGGGTTCATCCCCAGCGGCAGCATCTTCGAGCACCATCTCCTCGTGTAATGCATCCTCGGTGGCAATATCTTCGACCGTCACCTCCTCTGGGGTCTCATCTTGGTACTCCAGAATAATATCTCCGAGGGCGAAGATGAATAAGAGGAAAGTGATGCAAATGAAGCAGAAAAAAGAGACATAGCCTGTAGAAGGCATAAATAGAGGATTCGGCGAGCACCAACCCTATTTGTACGACTGCTTCTAGTCCGCCTTCTGGGACATTGTGTCGTGCAAGTAAAGCGATCGGTTGTGCCATTTAATCCCTTGGAAAGCTAAGGGGATAAGTGCCAACCCAGGCCAGGGTAGGAGAGTGAGCAGCAGTGTATAGTCTGAAAACCCTCGTGAGTAGTGGTGTAAAGTCTAAATATGACTCCAGGTCGGAGGAAATCAGCCCCACCGTCTCACCATCTCGAGCCAACAATAACAACAACAACAAAAATAGTGATAAAAAGACGGTGTGATCCCACTCGGCAAAGGAAAACACTGAAAAAGGGGCGTGGCCTAACTAGCGAGAACGCTACCATGTAACCTTAAGGCCGGAGGCCTCAAACATAAGAGATATCAATAGATGAAGATGAAGAGAAGGAAGAGGTGGAAGGATATTGGAAAACACTTGAATGAATAAATGGTTCCAGGAGTTTCCCTTTTTATAGGGGGTGACAACGTAACCATCGACCCCATTAATAGCCTTGAAAGACATATCAGCAGACGCAATCAATGCATCTCTTGGGAACTGAACTGACGGGGATATTGTCACTCTGGGGAATCACAATTGATAGTACATTGTATGGCACTAAAAATATGAACCGACGGGATGCCTCAGTTATCGTGACGGCTTACGTCATAAGCATGACACCGTTGCGGGAAAGTTCGAAGGGACGAATGTCAAATTAATTTCTTATCCCTTCGCTATTAAGAAACGCAGGGACTATCTGTGTACGGTGAAATCGGAGGGTTCGATTCCCCGTCATCGAAGCACCTTAGAGGATCATCTCAAAGGCTCGAGGCTACAAGGCTACAGTCGAGTTTCCTCCCTCAATGTTCGTCGACGCTCAACCTTGGGACGATGTTGATCGTGGCTATGGTAAAAGTGCGGAGTTCCCAAGGCACACAGCTAGGATTGACAAAATTTAGTGGGCTACTCTAAACCCGAATCAGGGCGTCATCTAGCTGTCCCATCTCCATATCTTTGTAATTAATGTATTTTGTACTATGTTGGTATTTCCTTCATATATAAAGGGAATCCTTGTCACTTTGTATACATTTATTGCTCCATACTAAATAGACAAGAATATTCTCTCGGCTCTCTAACACATTCTCTTGTTATTGTTTCTTCCATCTACTATCTTTGTTATTGTTCATCATTTATTGCTTATCATTGGCCATAAAGAGCCTTCATTGAATTTATTATAACTATTAGTCACCCTTCAACTGCCTTCAATAGCTCCCAGCCAAGCACCAGAATCGACCTCGAGGCCCCCGAATCGACAAGCTCGAGGCCCCGATTGTCAACTTATCGGTTTGGTTATCTCCTTATTCCTAACTCTTATCTCGTTTCTAAATCTCATACATATCATCATCCGCTTAACAACTAGCATAAAAATAGATCACATATTTTTAGAGTCCCGTAATTAAATTTAATTGTCATTACCATTTTCACAGTAAATAGAAACTTGCCCAAAATCTTAGCCCAAACCGAATCTGACCCAGTCCATTTCCAAACCCTCTCCTTCCACTTTGCCAATCCGCCCCAATCCATGTCAACCAACCAGAACTCACCACGTAGCTCTCTGATCCCACTCACACAAGAAACACAAACACATATGGATTATTGATTAAACCGATCAACGATCCATAATTAATCTCCATCTTCTCTTTATTTATAACTACTAGTAGATTTCATCATGACCATTGGATTATAATAATCCAACAACCACCTTTTTTTACAAAATTAAACATTCACCAATCTTAATTCACCAAAAAATCAAAGTCGTTGATCAAGCGATCTAACGGCTAACATTCTATCTCCCTTTTTCTCTTTGTTCTCTCATCTTTCTAGAATCCATCAGTCACAAGACGTTGCACAAATCCATGTAAGGTCAGCAAATCATTCATGAATTCATCCCCTTTGCCTCCTGAAGCAGCAAATCCAGTCGATCCTTTTTTTGTTTTTACCAAAATAGTATCAGAGCACTAGGTTCCCTTAGATCTCACAAATCATGAACGAGTCTTGTAGAGTCTCACGGATTGGTACGGAGACATCTGTACTTATCTTTGAGAGGCTACAGGGCTGTTAGGAGTACTTCCCTTCTTGAATTCTCATCGCATGATTTGATTCCTTTGAGGCTTATGCCTTTATTTCCTTCCTATTCAATCTTATGCGACGTGAAGCGCTTATTATAAATGAAGAATTGAGAAATTTTAAAGGTACTACAGAGGTGGTACGGGATGCTTCTCCCCGCATAGTTGATCTGACTATTATCGTCTCCTTGTGGAAGGATATTCTATAGTTTCAGCCCAGTAGTTGTACTTCTGAGAGCTCTGAGGCTAGGCACAAGTTGCCATGATACTTATGAATAGTGCGGTATTGATGTGATGGTAGGATGCTTGCCTATGTGTCGAGGTAGTGAATGACCCGAATGGAGGATTACTTAGTGCATGATTTAGAGATTTAGTATTTTATTCCTGACAGGGGAAAGGCAGTCGGGCTAAGAATATTCAGATTTGTATTGATGGAGTAGCGAGGCTTGGTAATTGCGAGCGTGGTGGAATTTCATCTATGATGAGGTACCATTTTCCTTGTTATATTGTGCTAAGTTCGTCGGTGTTAAGACCTTCTACAATTTGCCTTTGGAGCAGGATACCGTAAGATAGCAATAAATTAGTGGCTGTCAGAGATCGTGGGGTGCGGTGGTTTAGGATTGAATCAATGTTTATAATGTCGATGGCTCGATAAGAGATGATCTGCAGAGAGGTTTAAAGTTAGTAGCGGTCTATTGGTTCAACTTGCTACCGAGACAGATTTTGAACTAAGGCATTAGCTAAGCATCAAAGAATGAGGAAGGACATGTGGGAAGTGTCATGCAGTGGTTAAAATTCTAAAAGGCTAGGTGTAAGAAGCAGAAATCGAGTAGTTGCTTAAAGAAGAGGGTTTGGCCAAAGTAGGAGAGTGGCAGAGTAGCATATGGATTTAGTGGCAGGATAACTACACCCTTGAGGAGAGTTTGGAATGATTTGGGAATTTTAGCGGAAGATGATTGGGTCTACGGGATTAATTTGGTATATTGGCTGGTATACGGCTTGATATGAAGAGGGATACAACATAACTTTGAATTGGAAGATAGCATCGCACATTTAGTTAATGTCCCCGATGAGTGAATGGACTTGAGCAGTTGGTGGATGAGCATGAGATTAGGATGAGTTATTGATGTCGTAGTAATTGTACCTCGTGCAACGACATTGGAAGATGTCAGCGCGTAGTCTCCATATTAGGGGATGTCTCCTATGAGCAGATCAGCAGTCGCGTGGTTGGCAAAGCTTCACCGAAGGATTCTATTAACTATCTGGTAAGAGGTCTAATATGTGAATATTGCTAAAGATTCAGAGTGTTCATAAAATGCTAAAGGAAGGATTTCGAGAAATCTGGCGGTGTAATTGCGCAAGGTCATGTCAATAAGAGATAGAGAATCTTGGTGGGTTCCAAAGTTTTACAATAGTGGCTTCAAGCTAAGTGGAAGAGTCCCACCGCTACGATTGGGTTGTATGATTATCTTCTTGTAAAGTTTCGGGTTATTAGCGTATTGGTAAGTTGTTTCGGCTAAGGAAAGAGAACATCAGTAGTAACTTCAGCAAAGGAATTGAAGAATGTGTTCTATAATTGGCATCATCGATTCATGTTCGAGCTTTGGGAAGACTCAGGAATTATGCTTCGCATAGAAGTGAGTTGCAAAGAAGATGATTCGGCCGGGTGCTTTCTTGAGAGGGTAGTCATGGGCTAGCGGAGGCTTGTAGTTGATTATACTCGGGACCATGTTAGAGTGGATGACTCTCAATAACGGTTCTAGTAAATTCAAAGGTTAAAAATGTGGTGCCTAAGGATTCAAGCCCGCATTGTGTTTAGGAATCGGACTTGTGAAGTAGCTTATGATAAGAGGCTCAAAATTTTCTATGATGTTTTGACTTGCAGTGTAACATTGGGAGGAAAAGTAGAAAAAGACTTTGGGTTCGTAGAGGAATTATCAAAATGGATGTACTAGTTGAGATGCGAATATGCGCACAAGGAAGTTATGAGATGGTTCGTGGGATTTGAGGAAGCATGGTCTCATGTTACAAGGCCGCTCGGGTTGAGTGCAATATGTGTTGAATGAAGTTATTATTGTTCTAAGGAAATTAAGGATAAATTGGAAGAGGTTGGATTTGTTAGCCATGATTGAATTAGCATATTGTGGCAGTGATTATTTCCTTCAACGTGATTAAGTTATGCAAGTGGTTTGTGAGGGTACGTGTGCGGCTTGTCAGCCATCGTAATTGAATTTATTCGAAAGCATTCTAGTATTATGGTCTGCTATGTGTAGGCGGATCCCGGAAAGGGCTATGGTGGTTTAGGCCACTACTTGAAGAATTTCATCTTCTACGGTTGTGAGAATTTACTCGTTTGTTTCTATGTTTCTCTTGGGATGATTTAAGAAAAAGTGTTTATCATGTTAGTGGGTCAGGAGTTGTGATGAAAATCTTGTACTATCGCATGCTAGCTTGTTAGGTGCAGTGAGCGGTAAGAAATATGAAAGTGAGGATCAAGGTCGCGGTTTGGTATTGACAAGGACGTCACGAGCTCGGATGAGCATGAAAGGGGTTTGAATGATTAGAGTAAGCTGGCATTGTCTTCAGCGTCACCTAAGATTAGTGTTTTATGAAAAGGGCTTTGCATCCTGGTTATTGATTCTTGATCGCTTTTCAGTGTTAGTGCGGCCGATAGTATGGATGTGCAAACTTGTTATCTATTACGAATGATCATGGGATCATGTCCCACGGGAAGATGTATAAGTGTGACATATAGCCACTTGATTGATTAGGAATGAAACCAAGTATGAAGATTGTGGTGATATGATTAATTTGAGAATTTATGCCTGGAAGGCACTCAGTTTATTGGGTTTTCGACCATGGAGGATTACTTCGGTTATGATGGTTGTTTTTATGTGTTATGGGGAAAAGAGGTTATTATGGACCTATAAAAGATTATTAGTCCAGTTCGGTTCGATCAGAATCGGCTTGAGGTATGTGGATGGATTTAAATATGAATATGGGCTCTATATCGTGCCTAATATGTTCATTTCAGCATAGCTCTCCTTATGAAGGAGTATTTGGACGTTGGATGTTAATTTGTAGTCGGCTATTTCATGTAACGCTATATTGTGCCGTGTGAGTTGCCAAAGCATGCTTTGTAAATTTCCTATGTGTTAAAGTTCCGCGTAGTGACGGTATTATGTAAGCAGGATGGCTCTTTAGTTTCAGAACATATATTGTACCTCAGTTTTGCTTGAGTTTGTTAGCTTATGGCGCTATACGTCCCCTCAGGGATGGTGTATTCACTTAGCGTGCTTGTGACCGATATTCGGTATTTTGTGGTAATGAGCAATTTAGCTCGTTGTGTATCTCCTTATGTGAGATTTATGTGCAGATCGGGTTGCACGCCACAATAGTGTTATGATCATTACAGACCCTTATATTCTATTCTGTGTGTTTTATTTCCCATTTTTCCTAGGAAAGTTCATATTAGTTGCGTGATTTGAGTAGTCCCTTCCAGAGTTCATTTTCCTTATGTATCGCGTTCGAGTTGGTAGCCTATTGGCACGTTGTGGCATCATACAAGACTTTTGGTCATGTCAGCGGCAACTTGTTGCCTAAGCAGTTCGTACTGGGTGAGACGAGGTTATTGGATCTAGGATCAGTACAATCAGATTGTATGAAGTATATTAAAGAGCAAAGATCATTATTTGGTTCAGAATGAGGTAATGTTCTTATCAGGAGTGTAGCCTCGATGAATTGTTGACTTGGTAGTTGGTTATGAATTTCTACTCATCTCTTCTGTCGTAGTGGTATTGCAAGAGTTGGAACAAGAGTTAAATGTATCATGAGGTGCATTGTGAGCATCAAATTCAGGGAAAGCCAGCTATTATGGCCAGAGAATGTCATTATGGTCCAGTGAATGACGTGGTGAATAGTGTGAATTCAGCAAAGGTATGTTATCTTGTATCGTTGCATCATGTGGTGATTGATACCATGTTCAAATGTTGAAAGCAGGCCTAGATGAGAATCCGGATGTTGAAACTTAGCTCTAAGGGTCATTTCTTTGAAAAAAAGAGAATATCTTCAGATTTGCTCGAGCTAATATGCTCAACTGAGTTGTGATAGCACAGGTAGGTGCACAAGGTATTAAATAGTGATTTTGGAAAACTCCAGCACAATTCTTAGCACGTTCGAGGACAAACATATGTTTAAGCGGGAGAGAATGTAATGACCCGATGAGTCGTTTGGAGCTCTAGCGCGTCGTTCAGTAGTTTGAGGCCATGATCAACTTCATTTCAGGTACTATGATTTGTACGCATGATCAGAATTGAATTTCGGGAAGTTCGGAGTTGATTTGGAAAGAGAATTCTCATTTCGGAAGCCTTAAGTTGAAAGAATTGACTAAGATTGGATTTTTGAGTAACTGACCTCGGAATCGGGGTTTGAAAGTTCCAGCATGTTTGTACGATGATTTCGTACTAGGGCATATGTTCGGATCGGGTTTTGGAAGACCCGTGAACATTTCGGCACCTATTGTGGAAGTTAACATTTTAGAAGATTTTCATTAATTTGGGTTGAAGTGCATTTAAGTGTGCGTTAGGGATTCTGAGTCTAGAGATAGGTCCATGTGGTGATTCTGGTATTGGAAGCACGATCGGAAGTGAATTCGGATGTCTGTAGGTGGTTTTGAAGTCATTTGGCTAAAGATAGAAATTAGAAGGTATTTGAGAAGTTTGACTGGAAGTGGACTTTCTGATATCGGGGTCGGATTCCGATTCTGGAAGTTTGAGTAGGTCCATAATGTCGAATATGACTTATGTGCAAAATTTGAGGTCAATAGGATAAGATTTGATAGGTTTCGTCATCGAATGAAGAAGTTTGAAATTCTAAAGTTCATTAGGCTTGGATTGCAAGGAGATTCTTGATTTTGGCATGGTTTGATGTGATTTGAGGCTTCAATCAAGTCCGTAATGTGTTATGGGACTGTTTGGTGTGATTTTACGGGTCCTGGGGGCCTCGTATGGATTTCGGATGGTTAATAGATCAAATTTGGAATTTTAAAAAGAAATGAAGCAGTTGCCTTCTAGTGTAACCGCAACTGCGGGGCTTGGGCCATAGGTGCGGAGCCGTAGAAGAGGCCTTTGTGTCGCAGAAGTGGAAATGAACCAGCTAGACTGGGACCGCAGATGTGGTCATTTTGCTGCACCTGCAGAAGGAGAACCACAGATGCGGAAGTTGAGGGCATGAAGGAGGACCGCAGAAGCGGATGATAGGTCGCACCTGTGGAACCGCAGAAGTAGTAAAGTGACCGCTAGTGCGGAAACGCTGGAGGTAATGAGGTTCTTTTAAATCGGGGTTTGGGTTCATTTCAACTCCATTTATTCCATTGGAGCCGATTTTGGAGCAACTTTGAGGTTCCATTTTCACCACCAAGCATGAGGTAAGTAATTTATGCTTGTTTTGAGTTCAATACATGATTATATATAGATTTGGACATGGAAATTTGTAGGAATTTGGGATTTTGAGAAAAACTTAGAAATTTGGTATTCTTGGATTTTAACCACGAGTTTGGGCATGAAATTGAGAGCAAATTATATATTTGAGTTTGTGGATTATGGGCAAAGTTTATCTTCAAAAATTTTCGGAATCAAGGCACATGGGCTCGGGAGCGATTTCGTCAACTTTTGTAGCGGAGTTGGGATTTTATATAAATTGAATTGTTATGATTATCAAGGTGTATTTTCATTCGTTTTCCAGTTATTTCGCTAGTTTTGGAGCATTGGTGCATCGGTTTGAGTCGTCGGAAGGGCTTGGAAGCCGGTTATTGAACTTCGGAGCGAGGTGAGTCTCCTTTCTAACCTTGTAAGAGGGAATTGTCCCCAGTGGTGAAATAATTGGTTGTGTTCTTCTGTTTGTGGGGGCTACGTGCGCATTAGGTGACGAGAGTCCGTACGTAGATACTATTATGTTTAAGTCCGGGTAGTCTAGGACCCAAAAGCATGCTATACTTGGAACATTTGTAATCTTATTGACATTCAAATTGCTTAAATCTTATCGAATTAGTAAATGAATTTGCAAAAAGATTAACTTCACTTTCTTTATCATTGAAATAGAATTGGATTTTCCTTGGATAAATCATTAATTGGCTGTTTGAATGTGTGTAGCTATGTGTGTTCGCGTCGAATATATGATTCGCGAGCGGGGTGCTTATTTATTTATGTTGACTGCATCGCATGTATGATTCGCAAGCGGGGTAATAGATGCATCTATAGTTCTCTCCATTCGACCCTCTGGCAATGCACAATTTAAATATTGTTGGATCGGGTCGTACATCCTCGGCATGATTTGCGCATGATTGTATTGCTTGCCTTGAAATTTATTGAAGTGGATATTGCTTCTTCCCGGCTTATGTATAAATGATGAAAAAGGAAATTTTGGAATTTCACATAAAAGAAAGAATTGTTTACTTGCTTCACTCTATTGAATTACAATCATGTTTATATAAATCCTCGTTTTGTCTTATTATTGATGTACCATTATTGGACCACTAGTAAGTGTCGAAGTCGACCTTTCGTATCTACTTCTTTGAGATTAGGTGGGATACTTACTGAATACACATTGTTTTCGTACTCATGCTACACTTGATGTGCATTTTTGTTTCACAGGCACATGCATCCCTAGCGGCCTAGTGGCTGTAGCAGCATGGTTGATACGGAGACTTAGGTGAGCTGCACTTATTGAGACGACCCGAAGCAAGTAGAGTCTCTTTTAGATTTCCCTATTTACTTTCTGTCCTATTTGCATTTCGGGCAATTGTTGTATTACATTGTTTCCTAGAGATAGCTCATGCACTTGTGACACCGAGTTCTAGGATGTTTAAGTGATTATTCAGTATTTTTAAATTGTTAAGGATATTAGTATTCATTCAGTGGAACTTATTATTTATTGTTTAAATGTGTAAAAGAAGTTATTTCGAAAATATTTAAAACAAGAAATCTCTAGTTAAATAGTGTTGGCTTGCCTAACAGTGTTTTCCGACGCCATCACGACCCTTAGTGGATTTGGGTCGTGACAGATGTGAATTTCGATGTTTCAGATAGCTTTGGGAGGTGATTTGGGACTTAGTAGTGTGATCGGAATGTGTTTTGGAGGTCCGGTGTAGCTTTAGCCATGAATTGGCGAAAATGGATTTTTGGTATTTTCCGGTTGCTAGGTTAGATTTTGATATAAGGGTCGGAATGGAATTCTGAAAGTTGCAGTAGGTTCATTGTGCCATATGTGATGTGTGTGCAAAATTTTAGGGCATTCGGCCTCATAGAAGCGCCCAGAGGGTCGCAGATGTGGAAATGGCCATGGGGAGCTGCAACCGTAGAAGCGACTGTCCGAGCGCACCTGCGATAACATAGGTGCGGGTGTGTGATCGCAGATGTGGTCTGGGGCGTTTAAGTGATTTGCGTAGAAGTGCACCTGGGACCGCATGAGCAATTTTGCTAGGGCAGAACATATATATTTGGCCCTTCGCGATTTTGAGTGGTTTTCCACCATATTTCATTTGGTAGAAAGCTTTGGAGAGAAAATTTAAGGGAGAATTCAAGAGGGTTTCTGTCACGCCTCAGAATCCGAGGAGCGCGACTGGCGCTCAACCGAGTAAACCCGACCGAGCAAGCCTGTTAGGTCTTATTCTACCCAAACTAACTCATGAATAATTAGGAGATGGACTCCATTAATCAAATTCTATAAACATATAATTAACAAATTCCATTTCATTTTCATTAGCAACTTTATTTGCCACTTTAAAGGTACTACAAGTAGTATACATCATTGCCAAATATCAGTATTTCTATTTTAATTTCCAATACCTGACACTACCCACAACTTGTCTATGGAGCCTCTAAATACAACTGAATAAAAATATGGAAATGCCGGCAACAAGGCTCCGGCTATACCTTACACATATACCAAAATAGACTCCGGAATAAAAGTGGCATGAGCCACGCAGGGCCCCGAGAGGAAAGGGGCTCACCAATGCAGCTGACGGAAAGTGGAGGAGGTGCTACTGTCGGTGGACTGGAGTACCTACTATAGAACCACTTACAATCATAACACGAATGTAGCGCCCCCGGCAAAAGGGACGTCAGTACATTTGAATTGTACTGGTATGTATAACTAAACACCATTTTACTAGAAAGAACTATCAAACAGGTACAAGTAAATAACATGGGTAAATCAAAGATGCCGTTCATATAATCGTTCATACAATTTTCAAAACATGGATTGGGGCATTTCTGTCACATGTTCACCACTGTTCTCATTATGACCGCCATCTCGAACGGAGTCCGGTCACGACCCAACCGGCTAGGTCACCTCATTGGAGGCATTACTTTAAATCAATATTTCATTTTCATTTCCCTTATCCGGAATTCAACATCAGCACATTACCACCATGTGTGCGGCATGGTGTCCGATCACGACCCGATCGGCTAGGTCGCCTTTCCTAGGCATTACTCCATTCTCATTAGTCAACAGCTCCAAATCTTTATTCCACACATATCATAACAATTTCTGGGCACTCATGGCCACCATCATCACATCGTTTTCCCTTTTCAATATTTATTTTACAAGTTGTGATCATAGACACATATATCAAAGATAATTCAAGTTGCAATCACAGGTAAGTGAGCACATAGCTAGCATGACTAATTCTTTATTTCGATGTTGGCTTATAGCCCAAGTATTTCAACGCATAACTATACTTTTTCATCCTTCTCTAATTATCAAGAATGGTACATTATTCACATTGAGGCACATCCTTCAGGTATATGTATAGATAATTTCAAATCAATTAATGCGTAATAACAATCAATACACTAACAAATTCAACTCTTACCATACTTTCATAAATGATAACGGAGCTCAATTTCTAATAAAAAGGGGTTTTAGCCGTACATACCTTTCTTGAGCTTTCCTTTAATTACTACGATATTCCGGAAATTCTAGCAACTTCAATCTATTTTGAGACATAGCAAAATTGAACACAATTAGCAAGATATTCATAATTCTAGCTCATTTGAGCATTTTATCAAATACTAGTTGGGCTTCTTGATTTCAAATCCCCTTTTCAAGATTTTCTTCATTCCCTAACCCAATCTTTACTTATTTATGTTAAAAAATCTTCCCATAAACCTAAGTTGTACATGCATGTATACATAATAGTATTACACCCAATAATCATACCTCAATACCCCATCTTATACTCCAAACTCAAAATTAAAACATAGGGTATAGAATCTAGATCTTGTGATTGGGTTCTTTGATTCTTGAAGATTAATGCAAGGTTTGGATGATTTAAATGTTGGGTTCCTCCTTCTCTCTCTAAAATGCTCTCATCTCTCTCTAAAATCAGTAGAAAATGACCCCAAATGAAGCCCCAAAGGCTATATATCAAAAATGGGGTCGGGTTATAAAAATTAGAAAATTAACCCTCCGTAAAAGGGTCTGCGATCGCAGAATGGACCGCAGATCCGACATGCGAGCCGCAGAGTGAATCGCAAAATTGCTGCCCAAAACTGGGCTAAACTGGCCCAGTCTGCGACAGAAATGCGACCGCAGAGTCAACAATGCGACAGGAATGCGGTCGCAGATTTGACACAGGATAGCATTTTCCAGCCTTTGGTAATTTGATCATAACTTTGCGTAGGAATGTCCAAATGATGAACGGTTTAAAGTTTTGGAAACTAGAATCAAATACCTTTCATTTTATAGGTTATTGATCACCTAAAACCTTATATATATTTAGATATTCTCGTTCAAAGTATGGACTAGTGCAAGATCATTGGGAATTTTAACCTATTATGGACATTTCCAATTTTTCTTAGACTTAGGCCTTTCCATGGACCCCAAATTACTTACCACAAGACTTATACACATATTTACAAAATCAAATGGATTTACACCATATTAATAGCACATAAAATTATTATAATAAGCCTACGTGACACAACGAAATCCTAAATCACTTAGCAAAACTTTTTGGGGCCTTAGAGTTTCGTAGAGGTAAGGTGTTTGGTCCCTAAACCTATTTTTATGATTATTTTTAACATTGTAAGTGTGAAATCTATGGGAAAATCAGTAGCAAAATTGGGTTTTAGGGCTTGGAAAACTGGAGACCCAAATTTAGGGATTTGAGGGGCCATTTTTGGTTGGAATTTGGCAAATTTGATATGCATGAACTCGTGGGAGGATAAGGATTCCATTGATGTCAATTTTGTCAGATTCTGAGATGTGGGCCCATGGGTCGGGTTTGGTCAATTTCAGGATTTGTGTTGTAATTTGATTAATTTCGCATGGGTTTTACTCCTTTAGCATATATTGATGGTTATGAACTAATTTTGGATAGATTCGATGCGTGTTGAGGCCGATTAGAGAGGAAAAGGCATCGCGGGCTAGAGTTTGGACCGGATTGAGGTAAGTAATAATTGTAAATGTTGTCCTGAGGGTATGAAACCCCGGATTTCACATCATTGTGCTATTTTGAGGTGACGAACACGCTGGGCAACGTGTATGGGGTTGTGCACCATTGGGGATTGTGACTAGGTCCATCCCGTACGACTATTAAGTCACAAATTTTACTTGAAAACTATTTGATATTGTTATATTTTGGAAAATATCATTGTGTTTGGGGCTAAATGTCGTGTTTGGGCCTTGTGCCGATTGTTTGGACCCTTAGGGGCTTGTACTATTTTTTGTCCTCACTGTTTTGGTTTAAATGTTTACACTTAGTCATGTTATGTTCTTAATGTTTTCATAACTTGGTTTTATTCACTCCTTTTGATTTCATAAATGATTTTGAGCGAAGGACTTGTTTTTCTAGCAGCCCGAGGGGCCTGAGTAATTCTGACTGAGTAAGGCCGAGGGCATGTGTTGTGAGGATATTGTGATATATTGTGAGGCCGAGGGCCTTATTGATTTATGCCACGAGTTGGCTTGTTGTTATAAGGCCGAGAGCCTGATTTGTTATGGCATGAGGTGGCTTGTGATAGCGCTTGGGCTGTAAGGAGCCCCTCCCAGAGTCTGTACACCCTCAGTGAGCACGGGTACCCAGTGTGAGATGTGATATTGCCTGAGGGGTTGTTTATGGTTTCATGTTATTTTCCGAGGGGCTGGTCCTGCTGATATTTTTCCCAAGGGACAGTTAATTATTTATGTTGATGCCCGAGGGGCTGTTTATCATTTCTATACTTTTACTCACCGTTTTCATCACTCATTTGAAACTGTTGAAAAGTGTTTTAAACATGATTTTTCTGAACTGAGATGTGTTTTACGAGTTTTACTCCTTTAATGCATTGTTCTTAATATATTTTGTTTTGTGGTAGCATTATACTGTGGTTTACATTTTTTCTTACTGCTCCGTTGCCTTTGCTTTTATTACTTACTGAGTTGGCGCACTCACATTACTCACTGCACCTTGTGTGCAGATCCAGGAGCTTTGGGGTCGTGTTAGCGAGTGTTGATATTGCTTACCAGCTGATCCTCGGAGCTGACTATGTAGTTGTTTGGCGTTCGCAACCCAGTGCTTCTCTTCCTATCTTTATTTCACTTGCTCTAGCTTTGTATTAGACTATGTTGTCTTTTCATACAATTAGATGGATTTTAGATGCTTATGACTGGTGACTCTCCGATGTCGGGCTGTGTTTTTTTTTCGCATTGTTTATCTCAATTTATATTATGGGATTTCTAGTTAATCATTGACTTGAAATGTCTTATAATGAATTGTTGATTAGTTTGAGGTTTGTTTTGGCTAGCCTAGTTTCACGATAGGCGCCATTATGACCGGGTCTGTTTTAGGGTCGTGACAAGTTGGTATTAGAGCCTAGGATACATATGTCTCACGAGTCATGAGCAGGTTTGGTAGAGTCTCGCGGATTGGTACGGAGACGTCTGTATTTATTCTCGGGAGGTTGTAGAACCTTTAGGAAAAGTTCTTATTCTTTAATTCATGTCATGCGTATTTGTTGATGCTTGTACTTAACTTTTGTTATTCTATTCTCTCACAGATGGTGAGGACACGCGCTACCGATCAGGATGAATGACCACCAGTACCACCAGCTAAAGCCACTAGAGGCCGAGGATGCGGTCGAAGCCGTGTTGGGGGCAGGGTTGTAGCCAACACAATAGCTAGGGTAGCACCTGCAGATCTACCAATAGCCCTAGTTCAGCATCAGGTCCCAGTTGTGGATGCTTCAGCAGCACCAGCTCAGGCACTAGCTTTGCCTATTGTAATTCCATGTCTTCAGGAGACCTTAACTCAGATCTTGACCTTGTGCACTAGTCTTGCTCAGGCGATCACAGTTTTTACGGCCGTAGCTACTTTTCAGGTCAGGGGAGGCACTCAGATTCTTGCCACCAACACACCCGAGCAGGTTGTTCAAGGATTGCAGAAACTGAAAGCACCACTAGCTCAGTCGGTTGTAGCTGCTCAGGGTTATGTAGCTGCAGTTATGCCAGAGGACGAGTAGCGCAAATTGGAGAGGTTTGGCAGACTCCAGCCTCCGGCTTTTAGTGGCGTAGAGGGCGAGAATGCCTAGGGTTTCTTGGACAAATTCCAGAGGATTCTTTGCCTCGCATGTATTCTAGAGACCAGTGGAGTCGCATTCATGACTTTTCAGTTTACTGGAGCTACCTTCATTTGATGGGAGGCTTATGAGAGGCGTAGTCCTATTGGTACGGCGCCCCTTACCTGGCAGCAGTACTCTGCTCTCATTTTGGAGAAGTATATGCCAGAGTCCCCTAGGAAGGAGCTGTGCAGGCAGTTTGAGCAGTTGTGATAGGGATATATGTATGTGGCACAGTACGAGATGAGGTTCTCAAAGTTAGCTCATCATGATATTTGGTTAGTTGGTACGGATAGAGAGAGGATTAGGAGGTTCGTTGATGGCTTCACATATTAACTTTGGATTCTTATGACCAAGGAGTGGGTGTCAGGTGCTACATTTGAGGAGGCCGTTGATATCGCTCATGAGATTGAGTCAGTTCGTCACCAGGAGCGGGAGGAGAGGGAGGCAAAGAGGCCTCGAGGATCTGGTAGTTTTGGGGGTGCTCCTTCGAGAGGTCAGTTTCAGTGCGACAGAGGCCACCCATTCAGGCATGCTCAGTCAACTTTCTCAGGTTACCGCAGTGCATCATCGGTCCATGGTTCTCATGGTTCTTAGTAGGGTCATTCCTCACCCAGTATCCTTCCAGACAAGGGTTCGTCTCATGCTCCATCAGTTCAGGACTCTTCAATGCCAGGTGCATCTGCTAGTCATTTTGGTGCTAGGGGTCCCCTTCAGTCCCCGTATGAGTGTGGAGAGTTGGCACATATGTGGAGGCAGTGTCCTCGTCGCCTTTGGGGTTCATCTCAGTAGAGGTGTCAGTCATCAACTTCAGTACCAGTTACCTCACCACCCAGCCATGCAGCTAAGGGTGGAGGACATTCATCTAAGGGTCGCCCAAGAGGGGGAGGTCGATCAGGTGGTTGTCATGCCCGTTTCTATGCACTCCCAGCTCGACCTGATGTTATCCCTTCAAATGCGGCAATTATAGGTATTGTCGCAGTTTGCCACATAGACGCCTCTGTGTTATTTGATCTTGGTTCTACTTTCTCTTATGTGTCATCATATTTTTCCCATTATAATTGGATATGCCCTATGAGTCTCTCATTTCTTTTGTTCATGTATCTACTACGTCGGGCGATACTGTTATAGTAGACCGTGTATAATGGTCATGCGTTGTGTCTATTCTGGATCTTGAGACACTAGGTGATATTTTTTTACATTGCATGGTGGACTTCAATATGATATTGGGCATGGATTGGTTATCTCCATGCCGGGCTATTTTGGACTGTCATGCCAAGACTGTGATCTTAGCTATGCCGGGTGTGCCATAGATTGAGTGGTGAGGTTTGTCTAATTACGTTCCTAGAAGGGTAATCTCATTCTTGAAGGCCCAGCATATGGTTGGGAAAAGGTTGTCTTTCATACTTATAAGCATTTGTGAGGGATGTCAGTGTAGATACTCCCAGCATTGACTCTGTTCTAGTTGTGAGGGATTTTCCCGATGTGTTTCCTGCAAACCTACCGGGCATGCCACCAGAAAGGAATATCGATTTTTGTATTGATCTTGTATCGGGCACTCAGCCCATATCTATTCCACTGCATAGTATGACACTAGCGGAGTTGAAGGAGAAGCTTCCGGAGCTCCTCGATAAGGGGTTTATTCGGCCTAGTGTTTCGACGTGAGGTGCACCTATTCTGTTCGTGAAGAAGAAGGATGGCACCATGAGGATTTGTATTGATTACAAGAAGTTGAACAAGGTAACAATTAAGAACAACTATCCTCTGTCTCGCATTGATGATTTGTTCGACCAGCTTCAAGAAGCAAGGGTATTCTCCAAGATTGATCTTCGTTCAGGGTATCATCAGCTGAAGATCAGGGACTCAGATATTCTTAAGACAACTTTCAGGACCCGATATGGTCACTATGATTTCTTTGTGATGTCTTTAGGGCTAACCAATGCCCCAGCAACATTCATGCATTTGATGAACAACGTATTCCGGCCTTGTCTCGACTTGTTCGTTATTGTTTTCATTGATGATATTCTGGTATACTCGTGTAGTCAGGAGGATCACATGGAGCATTTGAGAGTTGTGTTGCAGAGATTAAGGGTGAGAAACTTTATATAAAGTTCTCCAAATATGAGTTATGGCTTAGTTCAGTGGCTTTCTTGGGGCACGTGGTGTCCAGTGAGGGTATTCAGGTTGATCCGAAGAAGATAAATCGGTTCAGAGTTGGCCTAGGCCCTCATGAGCCATAGAGATCCACAGTTTTCTTGGTTTGGTAGATTATTACCGTCAGTTCATTCAGGTATTTTCATTTATTGCATCACCCTTGACCAAATTGACTCAGAAGGGTGCTCCATTTCAGTGGTCAGATAAGTGTGAGGTAAGCTTTCAGAAGCTCAAGAGTGCCTTTACCATGGCTCCAGTGTTAGTTTTGCCATCAGCTTCGGGTTCATATATAGTGTATTGTGATGCTTTGAGAGTGGGTATTGGATGTGTGTTGATGTAGGAGGGTAGAGTTATTGCTTATGATTCTCATCAATTGAAGCCCCATGAGAAGAACTACCCTATTCATGATATTGGAGTTGGCTGCCATTATTCACACATTGAAGATTTGGAGGCATTATTTGTATGGTGTGTCTTGCGAGGTGTTTACCGGTCATCGTATCCACCAGCACTTGTTCAAATAGAAGGATCACCATTTGAGGAAGCGGAGATAGTTGGAGCTGCTAAAGGACTATGATATTACTATTTTGTACCATCCGACGAAGGCCAATGTAGTAGCCGATGCTTTGAGCCGGTAGGCGGTGAGTATAGGAAGTCTTGTATTTATTCCTGTTGGGGAGAGACCGCTTGCAGTTAATGTTCAGATCCTAGCCAACCGGTTGGTGAGAATGGATATTTCAGAGCCCAATCGGGTCTTATATAGTGTGATTTCTCGGTATTCCTTGTTCGATCGCATCAGAGAGTGCTAGTATGATGATCCTCATTTCCTTGTCCTTAAGGATAGAGTTCAGCACGACGATGCCAGAGATGTAACCATTGGTGATGATGGGGTGTTGAGGATGTAGGGCCGAATTTGTGTGCCCAATGTGGATGGGCTTCAGGAGTTGATTCTAGAGGAGTCCCATAGCTCGCGGTATTCCATCCATTCGGGTGCTGCGAAGATGTATCAGGACCTGAGACAACATTATTGACGGAGGAGGGTGAAGAAAGATATTGTGGGGTTCATAGCTTGGTGTCTTAATTGTCAGCAGGTGAAGTATAACCATCAGAGACCGGGTGGCTTGCTTGAGCAGATGGATATTCTAGAGTGGAAGTGGGAGGGGATCACCATGGACTTTGTATTTGGGCTCCCACGGACCTTGAAGAAGTTCGATGCTATTTGTGTGATTGTGGATTGGCTGACCAAGTCCGCGCACTTTATTCATGTGTGTACTTCCTATTCTTCAGAGCAGTTGGAAGAGATCTATATCTGTGAGGCTGTTCGCTTGCATGGTGTCCTAGTTTCCATCATTTCATATAGGGGCACTCAGTTTACTTCACAGTTTTGGAAGTCTGTGCAGAGAAAGTAGGGTACTCAGGTCGAGTTGAGCACAGCTTTTTACCCCCAGACGGACGGGCAGCCCGAGCACACTATTCAGATATTAAAGGACATGTTGTGCGCTTGTGTGATTCACTTTGGTGGTTCATGGGATTCGTTTCTACTGCTTGCGGAGTTTGCTTATAACAACAGTTATCAGTTGAGTATTCAGATGGCTCCATATGAGGCTTTGTATAGGAGGCGGTGTAGATCGCTGGTCGGTTAGTTTGAGCGGGGTGAGGCTAGGGTATTGGGTACAGACTTGGTGCAGGATGCTTTAGACAAGGTGAAGGTGATTCATGAGAGGCTTTGTACAACGCAGTCGAGAAAAAAGATTTATGCTGATAGGAAGGTTTGGGATGTGTCCTACATGGTTGGTGAGAAGGTTCGGTTGAAGGTTTCGCCCATGAAGGGTGTTATGATATATGGGAAGAGAGGTAAACTGAGTCCTCGGTTCATTGAGCCTTTTGAGGTACTTCAGAGGATTGGGGATGTGGCTTATGAGCTTGTTTTGCCAGCCAGCTTGTCGAGTGTGCACCCGATATTTCATGTTTCTATGCTCTGGGAGTATATTGGGGATCCGTCTAATGTTTTAGATTTCAGCACGGTTCAGTTAGGGGGAGATTTGAATTATGATGTGGAGACAACAACCATTATGGAGCGTCAGGTTCAAAAGTTGACGTCAAAGGATATAGCTTCGGTGAAGGTGCAGTGGAGAGGTCGGCCTGTAGAAGAGGCTACCTAGGAGACCGAGCGAGAGAGGCGGAGCAGATATCCTCATCTATTTGAGGCTCCAGGTATGTTTATTGACTCGTTTGAGGACGAATGCTTGTTTAAGAGAGGAAGGATGTAACAACTCAGCCGGTCGCTTAAGGTGTTATCGCTCCATTTCCCCCACTCCTGTTTCTTATTTTCTTGTTTAGCTGTATTTTGTGCTATCAGATTGGTTGGCTCGGGTTCAGAGAGGTTTTGGTAAGGTTTGAGACACTTAGTCTCTTTTGAGTAAGCTTAAGTTGGAAAAGTCAACCGGATGTTGACTTATGTGAAAAAGTACTCGGATGTGAACTTCGATGATTCAGATAGCTTTGGGAGGTGATTTAAGACTTAGGAGTGAGATCGGAATGTGTTTTGGAGGTCCGAAGTAGCTTTACGCTTAAATTGGCAAAAATGGATTTTTGGTGTTTTCTGGTTGATAGGTCAGATTTTGATATAGGGGTCGGAATAGAATTCCAAAAGTTGCAGCAGGTTCGTTGTGCCATATGTGGTGTGTTTGCAAAATATCAGGTCATTCAGACGTGGTTTGATAGGCTTTTGGATTTTCAAGCAGAATTCAGAAGTTTTTAGACTTCTTAGGCTTAAATCCATGGCTAAATTGATGTTTCGATGTTGTTTTAAGTGTTTTGATTTTTGGTATAAGTTTGGAAGGTTGTATATGACTTCCTAGTGCTTTTGGTTGAGGTCCTGGGGACCTCGAGGTGATTTCAGATGGTTGACGGGAAGTTGGAGTTGGAATGTTGCACTGAAGCTGTTGAAGTCTGTCATAACCGCACCAGCGGCTTGGCGACCGCATGTGCGGGCTCGTAGAAGTGCCTATAGGGTCGCAGATGTGGAAATGGCCATAGGGAGATGGAACCGTAGAAGCAACTGTCTGAGCGCATCTGCGATAGCACAGATGCGGATATGTGATCGCAGATGCGGTCTCGGGCGTTTAAGTGATTTGTGCAGAAGTGCACCTGGGACCGCATGTACGGGTCCGCATGCACGATTTTGGTGGGGCAGAACATATATGTTTGACCCTTCGCAATTTTGAGTGGTTTTTCACCATATTTCATTCGGTAGAAAGCTTTGGAGAGCAAATTTAAAAGAGAAATCAAGAGGGTTTCGTAGAGGTAAGTCTTTTGGTCCCTAAACCTGTTTTTATGATGATTTTTTATATTGTAAGCATGAAATCTAAAGGAAAATTAGTAGCAAAATTGGGTTTTAGGCCTTGAAAAATTGGATACCCAAATTTATTGATTTGAGGGGTCATTTGTAGTTGGATTTTGGTAAATTTGATATGCATGAACTTGTGGGAGGATAAGGATTCCATTGATGTCAATTTTGTCGTATTCCAAAACATGGGCCCAGGGGTCGGGTTTGGTCAATTTCGGGATTTGTGTTGTAATTTGATTAATTTCGCATGGATTTCACTCCTTTAGCATATATTGATGGTTATGAACTGATTTTGGATGGATTTGATGCGTGTTGAGGCCGATTCGAGAGGCAAAGGCATTGCGGGCTAGAGTTTGGGCCAGATTGAGGTATGTAATGATTTTAAATGTTGTCCTATGGGTATGAAACCCCGAATTTCACATCTATTTTGGGGTGACGAACATGCTAGGCGACACGCGTGGGGTTGTGCAATGTCTGGGATTGTGACTTGGTCCATCCCGTACGATTATTAAGTTGCATATTTTACTTGAAAACTATTTTATATTGTTATATTTTGGAAAATATCATTTTGTTTGGGGCTAAACGCCGTGTCTGGGCCTTGTGCCGATTGTTTAGACCCTTAGGGGCTTTTACTATTATTTCCTCACCATTTTGGTTTAAATGTTTACACTCAGTCATGTTATGTTCTTACTATTTTCATAACTCGGTTGTATTCACTACTTTTAATTTCATAAATGATTTTAAGCCGAGGACTTGTTTTACTGTCAGCCCGAGGGGCGTGAGTGAGATCTGATTGAGTGAGGTCGAGGGCCTATGTTGTGAGGATATTGTGATATATTGTGAGGCCGAGGGCCTGATTTATTTATGCCACGAGTTAGCTTGTTGTTATAAGGCCGAGAGCCTGATTTGTTATGCCACGAGGTGGCTTGTGATAGTTCTTGGGCTGTAAGGAGCCCCTCCCGGTGTCTATACACTCCCCATAAGTACTCGTACCCAGTGTGAGATGCGATATTGCCCAAGGGGATATTTATGGTTTCATGTTATTGCCCAAGGGGCTGGTTGATATTTTGCCCAAGGGGCGGTTATTGATTTATGTTGATGCCCGAGGGGCTGTTTAGCATTTCTATAATTTTACTCACCATTTTCATCACTCGTTTGAAAATGTTGAAAAGTGTTTAAAACATGGTTTTACTGAACTGAGATGTGTTTTGCAAGTTTTACTGCTTTAATGCATTGTTCTGAATATATACTATTTTGTGGTAGCATGATGTTGTGGTTTACGTTTTTTCTTACAGCTCAGCTGCCTTTACTTTTACTACTTATTGAGTTGGCCTACTAACATTAGTCCCTGCATTTTGTGTGCAGATCCAAGAGCTTTGGGTCGCGATAGCAAGTGTTGATATTGCTTACTAGCTGATCCTCGGAGTTTTCTAGGTAGCTGCTTGGTGTCCGCAACCCAGTGCTTCACCTTCCTATCTTTATTTCACTTGCTCTAGCTTTGTATTAGACTATGTTGTATTTTCACACTCTTAGATGAATTTTAGATGCTCATGACTGGTGACACCCCGATGTCGGGCTGTGTTTTATTTTCCGCATTGTTTATCTCGATTTATATTATGGGATTTCTAGTTAATCATTGACTTTAAATGTCTTATAAGAATTGTCGATTAGTTTGGGGTTTGTATCGGCTGACCTAGTTTCACGATAGGCGCCATCACGACCGGCTCCGTTTTAGGGTTGTGACACACAAATAGCCATACTTATTTCAAAAGGAAAACATTTTAAACCTAGCCATATTTTCAAAGATAGCAAATATAAACATTATAAATATATTTCCAAAATTCTTTTAATATAGTCATCTAATTTCCCAAACCTAGTCTAAGTCATATGGAGCTATCTTAGGTAGATTCTAGCGGGCGCCTAACACATTACCCTTAGAAGAACAAGAACGTTTACCCAAATCACACTTGTTAACACACTAATAGGATAATGATTTTGTCACGGCCCCAATTTCCCTCCATAGGATATCGTGATGGCACCTAGTCTTTATGACTAGGTAAGCCTAACATTCAATAAAACCTTATAGAAATACTAAAACAAGTCCAATAAACTCATAAAATCTCCCATAAATAGAATCTCAACAAACACTTTCCCAAAACTGCTAGAACTGAGACACAAGCTCTGTAGAGTAATACTGGAAGGTCTACTACTTCACTGTTTGAATGAAAATATAACAGGAAGTAAAGATAAGAGAAGGTGACTCCAAGACCAACGGATGCCGAGCATGTTTACCTTGAAATATAAATAAAGCATCTAACAACCGATATCTAGCGTCCGACACGAGCAGACGTACTGGATCTGCATAAAAAAATGTGCAGAAATGTAGTACGAGTACACAACAGTGGTACCCAGTAAGTATCAATCCTAACCTCGGTAGAGTAGTGATAAGGCCAGGTCAAGACAACTATAAGGATATAAATAAGTAGTATGAAAACATAATAAGGATAAATAATGGAAAACAGAGAAATTACTGATACGAAACAAGTTAATAGCATGAACTAACATCGAAATTGTAAACATGGATATAACATAAAGAAACAAATTTTATAGAACCACAATGATCATATACGGACAATACTGAAAGAACAAAGAAGAACAAACAACAAGAATGTTCCCACCAAAACTCTTAGCAACATGAGAAAAGCAACAAGAATCACAACGAGGTACCGTCTCGTGTACAATAAGAATCACCATCGAGGTACCGCCTCGTGTAAATATCAAGAATCACAATCGAAGTACCACCTCGTATTCGCAATTCACAACCTCAATCACAATCTTTCCTTATACCGCATCGTGAGCATTATATTTAAATAGTTTTGAAGTAGTTTTCCTGAAATAGCTTTAGTGCTTTAGCCCACCTTATGAAGCTGCATGGATTTACGTAATTCCCTTACAAGCAACACGCACATTAGTCCCACCTTATGTCGTCGCATGCACATTAACCCCTAGCCTTATACCACCGCATGCACGTCAATATCACATCACAATAACAACTAGCACCACAAATGCACATATGTTAGAACTTCCCAACAATCAAGAATATCAGTGGTCCCACAACAATAGCCCATGGCTCCACCACAACGTGTACAAGAATATCAATAATACCAGTGAATGTAAAATTCTAAACAAGAAAGATATCCCAACAATTAAAAACTTTTTCTCAATGTGATCCGACTTTCACAACTTCAACATCAATAACTCAACAATGAGAAAGATAATGTATAACCACGAAACTAAATACAAATAACTCACAATGGAAGAGATAACATGACTTCTAATAAGAATAATAACAATGGAAGAGATAACTATTAATAATGGCTTCAATAATGAAAGAGATGACATGTACAATGACTTCAAACAATGATAATCAACAATGAAAGAGACAACATGTAACAATAAAAGAGGCAACACGTTCAACTAATACCTAACAACAAATTATCTAGTAGGATGTAGAACAAGTGTTAACAAGGTCATTTAAGTCATGTAAGGATAGACTAACACAAGTAAGAATAGAATGACTATGAGAATTCAGAACATGATATGACAATTCAATTAAAGCATGAAAAGAGTCTAACTAGCCTAAAGCGGTAAATTACCACATACAACCCGTGTACCCCCTCGTCACCTTGCATACACGACTTTCACATAGAAATATAACACAATCAATCCCAAATCCTAAAGGGTAGTTCCCCCAAAACAAAGTTAGGCAAAATACTTACCTCAACTAGGCCAATTCATTTTTCAAAAAAAGCTTTTCCCCTAAAATTTGCCTTCACACGGCTCAAACCTAACAAAAATACACCTAATATCATCAAACAAGCAAGGAAAATCATAAAACTAAAAGCTTTACACTTTTCCAAATTCTTATTTTTTCAAAATCAATCCCAAATTGTTATTTTTTCAAAAAACATAACAACGTTTCACAAATTTTCACTTTCATTCACATGATTTTGATGTTAAAATCTAAGATATTTTCATGGAATATGAGTGGAAATATATTAGAATCACTCATCAAAAGTTTGTACATGAAAATCCCCTCTCCAAATTGCCTCATACAGAGTCTAGGCTTCTAAAAATGAAAGAATGTGTTGTTCCTAGACCTGTGTACCAGCTGCAGTTGTCGCATTTGCAACACAATGCGAACCCTTGCAATTGCGGACAGGCTCACATTCGTGAACCTTGATAGCCTCAAGCTATAAACCTCACAAAAGTGAACAAGTGTTCGCAAATGCTATCAAACAAGTTCTAATACCATAACAGACCTATTCCAAGCCCCAAAATCGAATTCCGAGCTCGATAGCTAAAAGTCAACCTACAGTCAAACTTTTTAACTTCAAGTTGCCAATTTTTTGCATCAAAACACTCTTCCAGGGTCATTTTCACAAAAGTCAAGGTTTGGTCAACATTTTTAACTTAGGATTCTAAGTTAAGAATCAAAGGGTCCAAATCAATCGGAAAGCTTCCTGTAATGAAACTAATCAACACCGCAAGTCATAAATATATTAAAAACACATATATGAAGCATTAAAATGGATAACGGGGCATAATTACACAAAATGATCGGTCGGGTCGCTATATTCTCCCCTTCTTAAAACAAATGTTCGTCCTTGAAAGTGCATAAGGACATACCTGAAATGATGAATATATGAGAATAACGACTCTACATGTCATGCTCGGTCTTCCAGGTGGCGTCCATGATCGGATGACCCCTCCATTGAACCTTCACTGAAGCAATGCTCTTTGACCTGAACTTCGGGACATGTCTGTCCAAGATAGCCACCAACTCCTCAATATAAGTCAAATTGTCACGAACCAAAATCCTACCATAGGTGTTGTGATGGCACCAAGGCTCTAAGACTATGTAAGCCAATTACTAACAATGATTAAGCTAATTTTAATAATTATAATTTGAAATAGAGTTTAATATGAATACCGAAACAAAAGCGTCATAAGCCTATGCGAAATTAATAAAATAACCTCCCAAGACTCGGTAATATAGAGTCTTGAACTCTAGATGAACACATCGAAAGATCTCAAAGTTTGAAATACAATACTATTCAAATGACAAGTTGACAATAAAATGAAAGGAAAAAACTCCAAGAGACTGTGATGACCAAGCTGCTCTACCTTGAATCCTCGCGATCAATAAGTTTTGTCTGCCTATGTTTGATATCTCCAATACCTCGCTCTACATAAAAATGTGCAAATATATAGTATGAGTACAAGTCTGGCTCTACCTGGCTCTATGATCAGTACCCAGTAAGTATCAAGACTAACCTCAGCTGAGTAGTGACGAGGTACAAGTTAAGACACCTCCTCGTCAAATTAATTTCTGCAGTATAGAAGTATCTATAAAGCTAATAATGAAAGTATGAATTAGTAAATGGCAACACGGATCAACAAGTGATATAAATAGTAAAGTAATAAGAACACTGTAAAAGTACCATTGAAACCAAATAAAGTTAAACCAATAACAACCAATTAATCAAGTCGCTCTAACACAAGTTTCACAACAAAAATTTCTCTGAGTTACCTCATCTCATAATCACAAGCCATAAGTCTCAACCTACAAATCATATGATCAAAACACCTGGTGTGCATATTTCTAATCACAACTGCACAGATAAGTCACGTTCTATCATCTCAATCTGCCGGGCATGATCACAGGCTCACAATCACATGAATGCAAAAAATACAAGAATATATGGGCATGATTAAAAAAATATTGCATTTCGTACTCCTGAACTAGTATAAGTGCTATGCTACGATGTATTCTTGTGCGAGTGTACTATTATAGCCCAAGTCGATAAGTAATATCAAAGATATCGAGTAGCTTATTGAAAACAACACAACAAGTTACGTAAGGTGTATAACATACAAAAGGAAAATCACACCATCACACGAATATCATCAATATAATGCCCCTAGGCCATCATCATCCCTGACATTGACACTCTTATCGCTCTGATAGCCACCCATATCATTCTGCCCTGACAATATTATTAGCCACCCATATAACTTCGGTAACCACTTGTATCACTGCGCATAATAGTCACCCTTATCACTCCTCCCGCACAATAACACAATAGGCACCTGTATCACTCCGTACAATCAACAACACCAACATACTATCCTTATGCCCTGTATAACAATATTGAGGTGGCACCCTTATCCTCCGCATAACAACAACTAATCCACACCACAATTAACATGTGCTAACATCACAACAACACGACATATCAACTGGTACCACAAGTGCCCATAGGCCACGACCTTTCCAAAAGAACCAACAGTATCAGTATTTCCACAACAAGTAGCCCACAACTCATCACAATGTGTGTAGAATATCAATAACAACAAAATAAATGAGAAAGTAACTCAACAATGATCAATACCCTCTTTAAACATATCTTCAACTAAAGTAGATTAATGGATTTCGGTAACTTAAACTTTAATTAACTTCTTAAGTATAAACTCGATAATGAAGGTATATATTTCCATGAAATGGCAAACTTCGGATCCTAGTGTATGAAATAGGCTAACAATCAAAGAGATGGCACGAACTAGCAAATACGTCTAAATGCATGAGAATAACTCAGTGACAAAATGATATCATGTAACAACGATTTCAATTAAGAGTAACTCAATAATAAAAGGAAGTCACATAATGATAAAAGAGGTAACAACTTGAAATAAAGTATATAAGAGTAAACGTTACAAGTAAAGGATGTGACAGGTAACAAAAACTTCAAATAAAGCATAAGAAAATAAATGTGACAAATAAAAGGATATAATATGTGCTAACGATTTCAAATAAATACATAAAAAGCCTAATAGTTAAAACCGGTAAATTTCTACATTTATGCCGAAGTACGCACTCGTCACCCCCCGTACATAACTTTCACATAACAAAAATAGCATAAACAACTCCAATCCTGAAGGGTAGATCCCCACACAAAGTTAGGCAAGATACATACCTCAAAGAAGCTAAATCGATACTCTAAAATGACCTTCTCATGTGAATCAACCTCCGGATGATTCAAATCTGGCCAAAATAACTTAATATCATAAATAAAAATTATATAAAACAATTTCAGATAATAAAGTTTTGATCTTTAATGAAAACTAAAAGGTTAATCCAAAAAGTCAACCCCGAGCCCACATATCGAAACTCGATAAAACCCAAAGATTCCGACAACACATTCAATTACAAGACCAACCATACTAATTTTATTCAATTCCAACTCCGAATATATGTTCAAAAGCCAATTATTATCTTTAGAAAAGATTTTAATAAAAACCCACAATTTTCCAATCAAAATTAGGGAGTTAAAAAAACGCTCCCTTCTTTCTCATGAAAACCCCTATACTAGATTCCTAAACCCTACTTTCCATGGCTGCTTCGACCGGCAGCCAGCCCTCTTCAATGGCTGGTCAGCCTTCCCAACCTCCTCCCACCATCCCTAACCCCACTACACAAAGAAAAACACCCCTAGATTACTCGAACATACTGAAACCAAATGTGATGAATGCTACAATTGCTGTGAACCCTAATTTTAATGTTGATCCAGTTCCTTTACGATGTGCTGCCTTTGTGAATGGACAACCAATGGTGAAGTTTACTGAAGCTAAAGTTGATTGCATGAATTTCATTGAAGGAATGCAGTATGTTGTGGTGGGTATATTCTTTTATGGTTGGCATGAGCTTCTAGAATTACGTAGGATTGTGCCTGCTCAATGTGGGATTAAAGAGGAATGTAACATTTGCTTTCTTAGAGATATGCATTTTTTGTTTAGGTTGATGTTATGAGAAGTTTCACAAATTTTACGTCAAAAAATGTGAAAAAGTATGTATTATGTGAAGGCTAAGGATGGTTATGAATATCAATTAAGAACACTGATCTATGACACAAAATTTAAAGCCGGGGAAGAAACACCTAAGATCATGGCATGAATTTTGTTTCCTAACCTAGTGCCTACTTTCTTTTTCAAAGAGTGCCTTTTTTGTTAGCTTCATCTATGGGGAAGCTTTTACATCTTGATATGGCTACTATAAATAAGACTCGTCCACGTTGTGCAAGGGTTAAAATTCTTTTCGATCTTTTAGATGACTTACCAAAGAAAGTGCGTATGGACATAGAGAATGAAGCCACTGGGGAATTTCGTACTAAATGGGTGAAGATTATCTATGATTATCTCCCTAAGTAGTGCAAGACCTACAAATTACAAGGGCATGATAAGTTTGAGCGTTGGCGTAATCATCCCAAATTAATGGAGAGCAAATAAAAAGGAAATCAAGTTGTACAGGATATTCAAGTTGGGGAAGATCTTGATCGTAATAGGCAGAAGAAGAACTGTGCTAATCAACTATTCATGATTTTATCGATTGGTAAAGTGGTTGGTAACATGGACGAACAATGCAAGGAGGTTCGTGATAATAGAGTAAAGAAAACTGTTCAACAAGATGAAATACAAGCCAATGCTGGGAAAGAAATAGTCCAATTGATGTTGTTGAAATGACCAATAAATTTGATGCTTTGATGGAGAACTCAGGTGAGGGAGAAATAAGTAACCAGCTAGCATTAGTGGAACAAAGACAAGTTAAGCCCAACCCCAGAACTAATCCTTTTGGAACTGGGAATGCATTGATGCAATTTAATTGCAACATTATATAGAATAATCAGTTGGCAGTAGTAGATGATGGTACTATGATAAGGAACCCTAAACCTAGTCCCAATAGCAATGGGAAACTAACTGCAGCAACAACTCCATTTAATCATAATGATACTAGGATTGAAGTAGCTAAGGTAGGTATGAATACTACTCCCAGAGGGAATAAGGCCAAGGAATCAACAAAATAATGGGTTAATAGAGCTTTTGGAGTTCACAATGTTTATACAAATCAGCCAGGAAAGTTCCATCATAGTCGTTGGACACAAGTGTTATACCTGAACATGGAGATTTAAATGTTGTATTGAATTTTTTTGGAGGTAAGCTGTAGAGTGAAAAGACTGAGGAAGAATCAAATGAAGGAGAATTCCTTGAAGGTCATGAGGATGTGGATGAGGTATAAGAGGATGATCAAGATGAGGAGAAACAAAGTGTTAATGGAAAGAGAGGAACAAATGAGATTCAAAGTGCATATAAGGTCGACAAAGCTAAGCAAGCAGTAGAGCAGTTTGTTACTCCACAAGGTGATCCGCAAATTTGTTAACCCTAAAATCCCTATGTCTCTAGCCATTGATCTAGGTGATACTAGATGTGAAGAACATGACAAACTAGTTAAATGTATACATAAGGAGCTAGGCAGTGAGAAGCAGCAGAATTTAAATACTATGGCTCCAAGTAATGGAACAATAAGGTTAACAGTAAAGAATGGTATTCAAATTGGCCTTACAAATCAAGTTGCACATACGTGTTTGGTACAGAAGAAAAAAGTTAATAAGAATTTGATTCCTAAACATATCAAGAACCAATTGATCACTCGTGAGAAAAATGAGGATGATGAGCAACATCAGAGGGAAAAAGGAAAAGACTTTGATACAGAGTCAACATATTAGAATTTCAACAATGTTGCTAAAGAAGGTGACATACACCCTAGGCAAATGGACAAAGGTAAATTAGCTGGTAGGGGAAAAATAAAGCAGGCAAAGGATACTTCTAGTGTGCAAGCACCAGGAGTTTGAACAGAAGAACCATTTCCAAATCAATTGAATAATGATGAATGATTTGATTTGGAATATTTGATCAGTTAACATGATGCATGACTTTGAAAGGGTTATCACTATGGACAGGCAGTATCACTTTCATTTTATTGCTTTGATGGAACATAATCAACATGCTAGAAATTGTATAAATATAGAAGGAGACATGGTTTTGAATGGGCTTTGGTTAATGTTTCTAACATAATATGGGCCTTCATTAATGTGAAATATGATTTTGATATCCTTTGTGACATGGAGCAGCAACTTACTTTGAAACTGATTGATACTGAAGATCAGAAGGAGTTCATAATTACTTTGGTTTATGCAAAATGTGATATGACTGAGAGAATTGAATTGTGGAATACATATGCTCACTGGCTAGTGATATGACTTTACCATGGCTCGTTGGTTGGGATTTTAATGTGATATGGGATGAAGAAACAAATTTGGAGGGCTTCTAGTACATCTTAATGAGATAGATGATTTTAGGCATTGTGTTAATACATGTAATCTCTTTGATCTTGGCTTCAAATAAAGCATTTATACTTAGTGGAATGGGAGAGCTGAAGAAGATTGCATCTTCAAATGACTGGATAGATGTTTGGGCAACATGGAACTTCAGCAATTATGGCCAGGTTTGGAGATAACACATTTGCCTAAGGTTGGATCCGATCATAGTCCCATGCATCTTACTTGTAATCCTGGCGCTAGACCAATTAAGAAGGCTTTTAGATTTCTCAATTTGTGGCTTAAAATGACATATTCATGGATGTGGTTAAGGAGAATAGGCAAGCAAGATTTCATGCAAATCCCTTCATTTTATTTGAATACAAGCTGAAGAAATTGAAGAAGGCACTATTTCTATGGATCAAAGCAACATATGGTGATATTTTCCAAAAATTAGCTAGTTTGGAAGAGTTTGTGAAGGTACATGAGACTCAATTTTAGACAAACCCTACCATTCAGAACCAAGGCAGACTTCATAAAGTGCATGCTAAGTTGATTAGACACTGGCACTATAGGAAGAGTTTTGGAAGCAAAACATGTGATGACCCAAAGGGTTATCTTTTGTTTTAGAACCCAAATTTGGGTTCCGAGGCCTTGAAAACCTCATTTTCTTTTTGTGCACAGTCTGGGCCCGTTTCCGGAATGCTTTTATGTGAAAATTAGAGGAAAATGCTAAATTTTGCCTTTAAAATTGAATTAAGTTGACTACAGTCAATATTTTTGGTAAACGGAATTGGATCAGTGATTTGACGATCCTACAGGGTCCGTAGTAAAATATGGGACTTGGGCGCATGCCGGAATCAAATTCTATGGTCCCAAGCTTGAGAAATGAATTACATTGTTTAACTAAAAATATAATGGTTTTTAGAAATTTAAAAATGCTTGATTTTGATGGTATCGGGCCCGTATTTTAGTTACAGAGCCCGGAACAGGTTTAATATGGTATTGAAGTTATGTCTGTGAAAATTGATGAGAAACGGATTTTATATGACGTGATTCGGACCCTCGGTTGTGAAAATAGAAACTTTAAGAGTTCTTGAGATTTTCATTGATTTTGATGCTAAATTCGTAGTTTCAGGTGTTATTTTAGAGATTTCATCACACGAGCAAGTTTGTATGATGGATTTAGACTTGTGTTCATGTTTGGTTTGGAGCCCCAAGGGCTCAGGTGAGTTTCGGATAGGTTTCGGGATGTTTTGGACTTAGAGATTTCTGTGTGTTGTTGTTGCAGGTGCACATGTGCATCCTTCTTCGTGTCCGTGAAGGAACTCTCACAAATGCAAAAAGTAAAATAGTCTGAGAGAAAATTCCTTCTACACGAATGCGAGGCATAGGACGCGAATGCGAAGCGTTGGTGGCATTACGCTTTGCAAACATGACCTGGCTACCGTGAGGCAAAGGCCATGTTTGCAGGGACCTAGGGGGGAGTGAAATACTCCACACAAATGCGGCCAGCGGCTCGTGAACCTTCACGAATACGTATGGTACCTCGCGAATAAAACCTACGTCGGGATTAGACCAAAATTTCACATTTCCTTCCATAAAAATCGACCTTGGGCGATTTTTGAAGTGAGGATTCTACACTAAATCATAGGTTGGTATTCTTAAACTCATTTCTTTCAATTTCCATCAGCACCCGTTTGATTTCTAGGCCTAATTCTTGTTCTTAAGGGTAGAAATTATGGATTTTGGGAGAAATTGGGAATTTTAAAAATTTGGGAATTTAGACCTTGATTTGGAGTTTGATTCCGAAACAAATTGCATATCCGCACTCGGGAATGAATGGGTAATCGGTTTTTGGTCCAAACATCGAGTTTTGACCAAGCGGGCTACAGGTCAATTTTAAACTTTTTGGGAATAATGTTTGATAATCTATAATTTTTCATTTTAATTGGTTTCTCTGTCTTGAATTGATGTTAATTAGTTGATTTTGAATAGATTCGGGCGGATTGGAAGTGGAAATTAAGGGAAAAGGTGTATTTTAGGCTTGAGTTTGGCCGTGGAACCAAGGTAAGTGTTTGGTCTAACCTTAGCTTAAGGGAATATGTGTTGTTGTCTTGTTTGCTACATGTTAGTATTGCATTCAACGTATAAGCATGATGACGAGTATATATACGTTGATGTTGAGCGTGCAAGTGAGTCTTATATTGTGACCGTTGTGTCTCTTATCATGTACTGTTCATGCTTAAAATGATGTTTCTCTATGTTGAGAAAGTTTTAATGACATTGTTGTGTATTTGATTATTGTTAAATATTGACTCAAGTTAGGACTTATTTCATGGAATTAACTATTGAAGCGAGATTGATTATACTTGATTCCCTTGCCGGGATGTTATTGTTTTTGTTATTGATTCCCTTGTCGGGATGTATTGTTTCTATTGTTTGGGTGAGGAAGAGTGTGAAGCACGAAGGGTGATTTTACGCATGATATTTTGAGTGAGTGTTAATTCACGAAGGGTGATGCCGTGCCGATATTGTGAGTTTTAATGCACAAAGGGTGGTTCCGTGCCACGATTATGAGAGTTAATGCATGAAGGGTGATGTCGTGCCGCTTCTATTGTTTCTTATGGTGAGAACGAGAGTAAAAGAATGAAGGGTGATGTCGTGCACGTGTTGCTACTTCATTATCCTTGTTGATACAACTATGGTGTTAATTATGCTTCTCTGTTGAATTACTGTTAGAATTTGATATTCCCCACAGCATGTTTCCCCTTCCCATCTTTATCTGTTATTTTTTGTTATTATTGTGCTGCTCGTATATGATTTAACTACACATGTTTATATGGTTGTTGTGTCCTAGTCCCGTGACTACTTCGCCGAGGTTAGGCTTGACACTTACCAGTACATGGGGTCAGTTGTATTGATATTGCAGTCTGCACTTTGTGTGCATATTTTGTTGCCAAACCTTGTGAATATATTTGAGATTACCGAGGGATTCATCGCTACCCCGGTACTTTAGAATGCTCTAGTCCGTCTAGTGGGCCTTATGGAGAGTGTCACTCAGGCAAAAATACTTCCTATAGCACCGACTGCCTCTCGAGCTTGACGGGAGCACAGACAGCTGCTACTCACACTCCGGAGCAGATGGCTCCTCAATTTCAGACTCCAGCAGCTCAACCAGTTGTTATAGCTCAGGCCGTTGGTAACTCATCTATTTCTTCTAAGGTTTTGTTGAAGTTGGATAAGTTCACCAAGTTTTGCCTTGTTTATTTCAGTGGGGCAACTTCTGAGGACCCCCAGGATTATCTTGATCGCTACCATGAGATGTTGCGGAACATGGGGATAGTGGAGATCAATGGGGTCGACTTTTCTGCATTCTAGATGATAGGGACGGCTAAGAGATGGTGGAATGATTTTGTGTTGACTAGACCAGTTGGTTTGCCTACCTTGACTTGGGACCAGTTCTTGGAGCTATTTCTCGAGAAGTTCATTCCCGTCACTTAGAGAGAGGTGTACCACAAGTGGTTCAAGCATCTCCAGCAAGGTTCTATGACTGTCACCCAGTACGAGACGCGGTTTATTGATTTGGATCGTCATGCTCTTCTGATACTCCCCACCGAGAGAGAGAGGGTGGGGAGGTTTATTGAGAGACTCGCTCAGCCTATTAGATCGTAGATGGCTAAGGAGACAGGGTGCAAGATTTCTTTTTAAGATGCGGCCAATGTGGCCGGGCGGGTTGAGATAGTTTTTGCTCAGGGGAACGATCAGGGGTCTGACAAGAGGCCTCGTCATTCTGGCATATTTAGTGGTATCTTGTGTAAAGACATGGATTCTTTTGGTGGAATCCATCCTCCCAGGCCATTTCATTCATATGCAGTATTTTGATAAGCTACCCTACAGTGCACCACTAGTTCCTATCAGTACACCTCCCCTCCAGAGTTTACAGGGTGGTTACTCAGGCCGTCAGGGTCAGTTTCAGGGCCAACACTCTCAGCAGCCGAGGTCTTGCTATACGTGTGGCGATATGAGGCACATTGCTAGATTTTACCCTCGAGCCTTGAGCAGTTCTCAGCATCAGGTTTCTCATGCCATGGTTCTAGCACTTGGTGTTCCAATGCCCACTCAACCAGCTAGAGGTAGGGGTTGAGGTGGAGGTCAAGCCGCTGGAGGTGTAGGCCAGCCAGCAGGAGGCCATACCAGGGATGTAGTTCAGGGTGGTGGGGCCCAACCCAGATGTTATGCTTTCCCAGCCAGTTCTGAGGCTCTATACTGGTTTGTAGTAGGGATTTGTTAGTTCTGTTTGATCTGGAGTCTACATACTCCAACGTATCTTCTTATTTTGCTTAATATTTGGTTCTGCCTCGTGATTCTTTGAGTGCTCCCGTAAATGTGTCCACGCTGGTGGGTGATTCTATTGTGGTAGATCATGTCTATCGTTCATGCGTGGTTGTTATTGGAGGCCTTGAGACTAGTGTAGATCTCCTACTTCTCGATATGGTGGACTTTGATGTCATTTTTGGGATGGATTGGTTGCCATTTCTATTCTGCCATTTTGCATGGCTCTGCCAGAGTTAAAAGAATTGAAAGAACAATAGCAATACTTGCTTGACAAGGGCTTTATTAGACATAGTGTCTCACCCTGGGGTGCACCGGTGTTGTTTGTTAAGAAGAAGGATGGGTCGATGAGGATGTGCATAGATTATCGGTAGTTTAACAAAGTCACTATCAATAACAAGTATCCATTGTCGAGGATTGATGATTTTTTTGATCAACTTCAGGGTGCCAAGGTATTTTCGAAGATTGATTTGAGATCTGTCTACCATTAGTTGAGGATTAGGGCATCCGATGTCACTAAGACAACTTTCCGCACTCGGTTCAGGCATTATGAGTTTTAAGTGATGTCATTTAGATTGACAAATGCTCCAACAACTTTTGTGGATTTGATGAACTAGGTGTTCAAGCCTTATCTGGATTCCTTCGTGATTGTATTCATTTATGATATTTTAATCTACTCCCGCAGCCAAGAGGAGTATGAGCAGCATCTTCAAGTCATTCTTCATACTCTAAGAGACAGGTGTACGCAAAGTTTTCAAAATGTGAGTTCTGGTTGAGTTTAACTGCCTTCTTGGGTTATGTTATATCAGCAGAGGGTATTCAGGTGGATCCGAAGAAGATAGAGGCCATCAAGGACTGGCCTAGACCCACATCAGCTATAGAGATCTGGAGTTTCATAAGTTTGACGGGTTATTACCGCCGGTTTGTGGAGGGGTTTTCATCTCTTAGTAGCCCTGATGACCAGGTTGACCCAAAAGGGTACCTATTTAAGGTGGTCGGACAAATGTGAGGCGAGCTTTTGGAAGCTTAAGACAGCTTTGAATATGGCACCGGTGTTGGTTTTGCCCATAGGTTTAGGGCCATTTACAGTATATTATGATGCATCTCATATTGGACTGGGTACGGTGTTGATGCAGAATGGCAAGGTTATTGCATGTTCATCACGGTAGTTGAAAATTCATGACACGAATTATTTAGTTCATGATTTGGAGCTAGCAGCCATTGTTCATGTGCTGAAGATTTGGAGGCATTATTTATATGGCGCGTCATGTAACTTGTTCACGGATCACAAGAGTCTATAGTATTTGTTCAAGTAGTAAGAGCTAAATTTGAAGTAGAGGAGGAGGCTGGAGCTTTTGAATGACTATGATATCACCATCTTGTACCATCCGGGGAAGGCCAAAGTAGTGGCTGATGCTTTGAGTAGGAAGTCGGCTAGTATGGGTAGACTTGCATATATTCCAGTCGGTTACAGACCGCTTGCTTTGGTTGTTCAGGCTTTGGATCTGTTCGTGAGGGTTGATGTCTTTGATCCTAGCCGTGTACTAGCTTGTACTGCATCTCGGTCTTTATTATTTGAGTATATTAGAGATCGACAGTATGATGATCCTCATTTGCTAGTCCTTAGGGGCACAATATGGCACGGTTGTTCCAAGTAGGTTACAATTTGAGATGATGGAGTTTTGAGGATGCAGGGTCATGCTTGTGTGCCTAATGTTGATGGACTTCATGAGTTAATTCTAGAGGAGGCCCATAGTTCCCAGTATTCTATTCATCCGGGCGTCGCCAAGATGTATCAGGATTTGCGGCAACATTAATTGTGGAGAATGATGAAGAAGGATATTGTTGCATATGTAGCTCGATGCTTGAATTGTCAGCAGGTAAAGTACGAGTATTAGAGACTTGTTGGATTGTTTCAGAAGATTGAGATTCTTTAGTGGAAGTGGGAGCGAATCACTATGGACTTCGTTGTTGGACTCCTACGGACTCAGAAGAAGTTCGATGCGGTATGGGTTATTGTTGATAGGCTTACTAAGTCAGCGCATTTCATTCCTTTAGCAATTTCCTATTCTTCAAATCGGTTAGTTGTGATCTATATTCGGGAGATTGTTCATCTTTATGGTATGCCCGTGTCTATCATTTCTGATCGAGGTACGTAGTTTACCTCGCATTTATGGAGGGCAGTTCAGCGTGAGTTGGGTACCCGAGTCGAGTTGAGCACAACATCTCATCCTTAGACGGACGGACAGTTCAAGCGTACTATCTAGATTTTGGAGGATATGCTTTGAGCTTGTGTTATTGACTTTGTAGGTTCTTGGGATCAGTTTTTACCATTAGCAGATTTCGTCTACAACAATAGTTATCAGTGGAGCATCTAGATAGCTCCCTATGAGGCATTATATGGTAGGCGGTGTCAGTCGCCAGTTGGGTGGTTTGAGCGGGGAAAGGCTCGGTTGTTGGGTATAGATTTAGTTCAGGATGCCTTGGAGAAGGTTAATATCATTCAGGATAGGCTTCGACAGCTCAATCCAACCAGAAGAATTATGGCGACCGAAAGGTTCGTGATGTGGAATTCACGATCGGAGAGCAAGTGTTTCTTCGGGTGTAGCCCATAAAAGTCATGATGATATTTGGTAAAAAAAGGGCAAGCTAAACCCTTGGTTCATCGGGCATTTAGAGATCCTTGATAGAGTGGGAGAGGTGGCTTATAGACTTGTGTTGCCGCCGAGTTTATCAGTTGTGCATCCAGTGTTTCATTGTCCATGCTTCGGAAATCTCATGGCGATCCATCTCATGTGTTAGACTTCAGTATTGTCTTGTTTGACAGGGACATGACCTATGAGGCGGAGCTAGTAGCTATTCAAGACCGGCATGTTCGTCAGTAGAGATTGAAAAAGTTCCCTTCAGTTTGTGTGTCGTGGAGAGGTCAGCCTATTTAGGCAGCTACTGGGGAGTCCAATTCTGATATGCTAAGTAGATATCCCCATCTTTTCACCGACTCAGGTACTTTTTTATGTCCATTCGAGGACGAAAGATAGTTTTATAGGTAGAGAATGTGATGAACCACAGGGTGAACTTTAGTTTTAGAACCTGAATCCGGGTTCTGAGGCCTTGAAAACATCATTTTCTTTTGCCTCAATTTCCGTGTGCAGTCTAAGCGCATTTCCGAAAATCTTTTATGTGAGAATTTGAGAAAAATGCTAAATTTTTCTTTTAAAATTGAATTAAGTTGTCTTCGGTCAACATTTTTGGTAAATGGACCCGGACCCGTAATTTGACAGTCTCGTATGGTGCGTAGTAAAATATGGAACTTGGGCGTATGTCGGGAATCGAATTCTGAGGTCCGTAGCCCGAGAAATGAAGTTCTAAAGAAACTTGTTTAACTGAAAATATAATGGTTTTTAGAAATTTAAAAATGCTTGATTTTGAAGTTATCGTGCCTGTATTTTTGTTCTGGAGCTCGATATAGGTTAAATATGGTATTTAAGTTATGTCTGTGAAAATTGGTAAGAATCGGAGTTTGTATGACGTGATTCGCACCCTCGGTTGTGAAAATAGAAACTTTAGGAGTTCTTGAGATTTCCATTCATTTTGATGCTAAATCCGTAGTTTCAGGTGTTATTTTAGCAATTTCCTCACACGAGCAAGTCTGTATGATTTTTTAGACTTGTGTGCATGTTTGGTTTAGAGCCCCGAGGGCTCAGGTGAGTTTCGGATAGGTTTTTGGATGTTTTGGACCTAGAGATTTCGGTTGTTTTGCTATTGCAGGTCCGTAGATGCATCCTTCTTCGCATCTGCGAAAAAACTCTCGCAAACACGAATCGTAAAATTATCTAAGGGGAAATTCCTTCTACGTGAATGTGAGGAATAGGTCGCAAACGCGACGCGTTGGGGGCATTACCCATCGCGAACGTGACCTGGCTATCGTGAACGCGAAGAACATGTTGGCAGGGACCTGGGGGAGGGCTGAAATACTCCACGCGAACACGGTCAGCGGCTCGCGAATGCGAAGGTGGAGGGGGGGAGGTGAACCTTCGTGAACGCGTATGGTACCTCATGAACAGAAAGGCACTTATAGCCATTGCTCCACCTCATGAACAGAAAGGCACTTATAGCCATTGCTCCGCGAATGCGACAGGCTTCTCGCGAACGCGAAGAAGACCTGTCCAACGAATTTAAAATAGAACCCAGGTCGGGATTAGACAAAAATTTCATATTTTCTTTAATATAACAAGACCTCTGACGATTTTTGAAGTGGGGATTCTACACTAAATCATAGGTTGGTGTTCTTAAACTTATTTCCTTCAATCTCTATCAACACTCATATGATTTCTAGGCCTAAATATTATTCTTAAGGGTAGAAATTAGGGATTTTGGGGGAAATCGGGAATTTTGCAAATTTGGGAATATAGACCTCGATTTGGGGTCATATTCCGAAACTAATTTCATGTCCATGATCGGGCATAAATGCGTAATCAGGTTTTGGTCCGAACTTCGAGTTTTGACCAAGTGGGCCCGGGGTCGATTTTAGACTTTTTGGGAAGAATGTTGCGAAATTTATAATTTTTCATTTAAATTGGTTTCTCTGGCTTCAATTGATGTTAATCAGTTGATTATGAATAGATTCGGGCGGATTGAAAGTGGAAATTAATGGAAAAGCGATATTTGAGGCTTGCTTTTGGCCGTGGAATCGAGGTAAGTGTTTGGTCTAACCTTAGCTTGAGAGAATAGGTGTTGTTGTCTTATTTTCTACGTGTAAGTATTGAGTTCGACATATTGTCATGGTGACGAGTATCTATATGTTGATGTGGAGCATGCAAGTGAGTCTTATATTGTGACCGTTATGTCTCTTATCATGTACAGTTCATGCTTAAAATGATGTTTCTCTATGTTGAGCAAGTTTTTATGATCTTGTTGAGTATTTGATCATTGTTGAGTATTGACTCAAGTTACTAGAAATGAAAGTCTCATTCTAGGATCTATTCGTCATCACACTGTTGTAACAAAACAAAAATACCGGATGCAACAATATTGAAATATTTGGTTGACTTATTTCATGGAATTAACGATTAAAACGAGATTTGTTATAGCTGATTCACTTGCCGGGATGTTATTGTTTTTATTGTTGATTCCCTTGCCGAGACGTATTGTTTCTATTGTTTGGGTGAGGAAGAGTGTAAAGCGCTAAGGGTGATGTCGTGCATGATATTGTCAGTGAGTGTTAATGCACGAAAGGTGATGTCATGCTGATATTATGAGTGTTAATGCATGAAGGGTGATATGGTGACACAATTATGAGAGTTAATACACTAAGGGTGATGCCATGTTGTTTCTATTGTTTCTTATGGTGATAACGAGAGTAAAAGTACGAATGATGATGTTGTGCACGTGTTACTGCTTCATTATCCTGTTGATACAAATATGGTGTTAATTATGCTTATCTGTTGAATTACGGTTAAAATTTGATATTCCCCGCAACATGTTTCCCCTTCCTATCTTTATCTGTTATATTTCATTATTATTTTTCTGCCCGTATATGATTTAACTACACAGGTTTATATGGTTGTCCTATCCTAGCCTCGTCACTACTTCGTCAAGGTTAGGCTCGACACTTACTAGTACATGAGGTTGGTTATACTGATATTGCACTCTAAACTTTTTATGCAGATTTCGGTGCCAAACCTTGTGAGTAGATTTGAGATTGTTGCCTTCAGTTCAAGGAGACCAAGGTAGATCTGATGGCGTTCGCAGAGCCTAAAGTCCTCTTTCCCCGTTTTAGGTTCTCATGTCTCATCTATTTCGAGAATAGTTGTACTTCTTTCAGACATATATTTGTAGTAAATATTATTCATTCGTGGATTGTGACTTCAGATCATTGGGGTAGTTATGTATTAGAATTGTTGGATTGCTAGATCACTTTCACATTTCATATTTGTTTTGGTTTAGCTATGATCAGATTTTGTTTGATTAATATTAATTATGGTAAAACTGTAACTACTGGCTTGCCTATCTTTTACAAGTAAGCGCCAGCACGACTCCCGAAGGTGGGAAATATGGGTCGTGAAAAGTTGGTATCACAGCACTAGGTTGACTAGGTCTCACAATTCACGAACAAGCTTAGTAGAGTCTGAGGGATCGGTACGGAGACGTCTGTGCTTATCCCCCAAAGGCTATAGACTTTAGGAATAACTTCACATCCATTCTTCTCCGTCATGCAATTTGAATTCTCAATGCTAATTGAAATTTTACTATGTTCTTTTATAGATGGTGAGAACACGTATAGCTTTATCCGCTGATCAGCAGCACGAGCCCCCTGTGGCAGCTCCTACGAGATGCAGAGGACGAGGTCGAGGCTGTGCTAGAGACCGAAGCAGGGGCAGGGCTCAGACTAGAGCTCGAGCAGTAGCACCAACAACGGAGGCTCAGGTAGAATTTGAGGATGAGGTTCCGGTCCAGACCGGTCCAGCAGGGCCAACCTAGGATCCAGAGGGGTTCATCGCTACCCCGGTACTTCATGATGCTCTGGTCAGTCTAGAGGGCCTTATGAAGAGTGTCACTCAGGCAAGCATACTTCCTGTAGCACCAACAGTCTCTTGGGCTGGGGGAGGAACATAGACTTCTACTACTCGCACTTTGGAATATATGGCTCCTCAGTTACAAACTCCAACAGCTCAGCCAGTTGTTACAGCTCAGGCCGTTGGTGGCTCATCTATGTCTTCTGCGGCTTTGATGAGGTTAGATATGTTCACCAAGCTTTTCACAGTTCATTTTAGTGGGGCAACTTCTGAGGACCCCCAGGATTATCTTGAACGCTGCCATGAGGTGTTGCGGAACATGGGGATAGTCGAGACCAATGGGGTTGACTTTGTTGTATTCCATATGATAGGGTCTGCTAAGAGATGGTGGAATGATTTTGTGTTGACTAGACAAGTTGGTTCTACTTTGGACCAGTTCTTGCAGCTATTTCTCAAGAAGTTCCTTCCCGTCACTTAGAGAGAGGAGTACCGCATGCGATTCGAGCGTCTCCAATAGGGTTCTATGATTGTCACCTAGTACGATATGAGGTTTATTGATTTGGCTCGTCATGCTCTTCTGATAGTCCACACCGAGAAAGAGAGAGAGAGAGAGAGAGAGAGAGAGAGAGAGAGAGAGAGAGAGAGAGAGAGAGAGAGAGAGAGAGAGAGAGAGAGAAATAGAGAGAGAGAGGGTGAGGAGGTTTATTGAGGGACTCACTCAGCCTATTAGATTGCAGATGGCTAAGGAGACAGGGATCAAGATTTCTTTTCAGGATACGACTAATGTGGCCAAGCGGGTTGAGATGGTTCTATCTCAGGAGAACGGCCAGGGTCTGATAAGAGGCCTCTTCATTCTAGCAGGTTCAGTGGTGCCTCATCTGGAGGCAGGGATTCTTTTGGTAAATGCCGTCCTCCCAGGCACCTTTCAGTGCACCTCCGCTCCAGAGCTTTTAGGGTGGTTACTCAAGCAGTCATGGTCAGTTTTAGGGTTAGCAGTCTCAACAGCGGAGGTCTTGTTATACTTGTGGCGATACGAGGCATATTACTAGATTTTACCCTCAAGCCTTGAGTAGTTCTCAGCATCAAGGTTCTCATGTCATGGTTCTAGCATCAGGTGTTCCACAACCTACTCATCCAGCTAGAGGTAGGGGTCGAGGTGTTAGAGGTGGATGTCAGGCTGCTAGAGGGGGAGGCCAGCCAGTAGGAGGCCATCCCAGGGATGTAGTTTAGGGTGGTGGGGCCCAGCCCCAATATTATTCTTTCCTATCCAGGCCTGAGGCAGAGTCCTCCGATACAGTTATCACATGTATTGTTCTGGTTTGTAGTAGGGATGCTTTAGATCTGTTTGATCCAGGGTCTACATACTCCTATGTTTATTATTATTTTTCTTCATATTTGGCTGTTCCTCGTGATTGTTTGAGTGCTCCCGTATATGTCTCCATGTTGGTGGGTTATTCTATTGTGGTATAACTTGTCTAACGTTCATATGTGGTTGTTATTAGAGGTCTTGATACTAGTGTAGATCTCCTACTTCTCGATATGGTAGACTTCGATGTCATTTTGGGGAAGGATTCATTGTCACCTTATCATGCTATATTGGACTGTTATGCCAAGACTGTGACCTTAGCATTGCCGGGGTTGCCTCGTTTGGAGTAGAGAGGGACTCCTAGTAATTCTACCAGCAGGTTTATCTCTTATATGAAGGCTCATAGTATGGTCGAGAAGGGGTGTTTGGCTTATTTGGCTTATGTTCGTATTCTAGTGTTGAGGTTCCTCCTATGGATTCTGTGCTAGTTGTTCGGGAGTTTCCTGAGGTATTTCCTTTAGACCTGCCAGAAATTCCACCCAACAGGGATATTGACTTTTGCATTGATTTGTTTCCGGGAACTAAGCCCATATTTATTCTACCATATCGCATGGCCCCGCCAGAGTTAAAACAGTTGAAAGAACAGTTTGAAGACTTGCTAGATAATGGCTTTATTAGACCTAGTGTCTCGCCTTGGGGTGCGCCGGTGTTGTTTGTTAAGAAGAAGGATTGGTCGATATAGATGTGCATAGATTATCAGCAGTTGAACAAAATCACCGTCAAGAACAAGTATCCATTGTTGAGGATTGATGATTTGTTTGATTAGCTTCAGGGTGCCAAGGTATTTTCGAAGATTACTTTGAGATCCGGATACCATCAGTAAAGGATTAGGACATCCGATGTACCTAAGACAGCTTTCCGCACTCGGTACGGCCATTATGCGTTCTTAGTGATGTCATTTGGGTTGACAAATGCCCCAGCAGCTTCTATGGATTTGATGAACTGGGTGTTCAAGCCTTATCTGGATTCTATTGTGATTGTCTTCATTGATGATATTTTGATCTACTCCCGCAACCGATAGGAGCATGAGCAGCTTCTTCGAGTCATTCTTCAAACTCCAAGAGACAGTCATTTGTACACTGAGTTTTCGAAATGTGAGTTCTGGTTCAGTTTAGTTGCCTTCTAGGGTCGCGTTGTATCAGAAGAGGGTATTCACGTGGATTCAAAAAAGTTAGAGGCAATCAAGGACTGTTCTAGACCCGCATCAGCTATAGAGATCTAGAGTTTCTTGGGTTTGGTGGGTTATTACCGTCGGTTTATGGAGGGGTTTTCATCAATAGCAGCCCTGATGACCAGGTTAACCCAGAAGGGTGCCTAGTTAAAGTGGTCGGACGAGTGTAAGGTGATCTTTCAAAAGCTCAAGACAGCTTTGACTATGGTGCCCATATTGGTTTTGCCCACCGGTTCAGGACCATTTACAGTATATTGTGACGCATCTCGTATTGGACTAGGTGCGCTGTTGAGGCAAAATGGCAAGATTATTCCATATGCTTCGCGGCAGTATAAGACTTACGAGAAGAATTATCCAGTTCATGATTTGGAGCTACTAGCCATTATTCACGTGCTGAAGATTTGGAGAAATTATTTATATGGCACGTCATGTGAGGTGTTCATGGATTACAAGAGTCTGCAATATTTGTTCAAGTGGAAGTAGATAAATTTGAGGCAGAGGAGGTGGCTAGAGATATTGAAAGACTATGATATTACCATCTTGTACCATCCGGGGAAGGCCAATGTAGTGGCCGTATTAGAGATTGGCAGTATGATGATCCTCATTTGCTAGTCCTTATGGACACAGTGCGGCATGGTGCTGCCAAGCAAGTTACAGTTTGAGATGATGGAGTTTTGAGGATACATGGTCGTGTTTCTATGCCTAATGTGGATGGACTTTGTGAGTAGATTCTAAAGGAGGCCCATAGTTCCCGGTATTCTATTCATCCCGGCGCCACCAAGATGCATCAGGATTTGCGACAGCATTACTGGTGGAGAAGGATGAAGAAGGATATTGTTGCATATGTTGCTTGGTGTTTGAATTGTCAGCAAGTAAAGTACGAGCATCAAAGACCTCGTGGTTTGTTTTAGAAGATTGAGATTCCTTAATGGAAGTGGGAGCGTATCACTATAGACTTTATTGTTGGACTCCCACGGATTCAGAGGAAGATTGTTGATAGGCTGACTAAGTCAGCACATTTCATTCATTTGGCAGTTTCCTGCTATTTAGAGCAGTTAGTTGAGATCCATATCCGGAAGATTTTTTGTCTTCATGGTGTGCCCGTGTCTATCATTTCTGATCGAGGTACGCAGTTCACCTCACATTTATGGAGGGCAGTTTAGCGTGAGTTTGAGTACACAGGTTGAGTTGAGCACAACATTTCATCCTTAGATGAATGGACAGTCCTAGCGCACTAGTCAAATTTTGGAGGACATGTTTCGAGCCTGTGTTATTGACTTTGGAGGTTCTTGGGATCCGTTTTTACTGTTAGCGGAGTTTGCCTACAATAATAGTTATCGGTCGAGCAGCCAGATAGCTCCCTATGAGGCATTATATAGTAGGCGGTATCGGTCGTCAGCTGGGTTATTTGATCCAGGAGAGGCTCATTTGTTGGGTACAGACTTAGTTCAGGATGCCTTAGAAAAGGTTAAGATCATTCAGGATAGGCTTCGTATAGCTCGGTCCAGGCAGAAGAGTTATGCCTGTCGCACCCCCTTTTTCTTAGCGGAGTCTAGGTTTCAACATTTTGGGACAACTCCTTTCCTTTTGGGAATTGGATATGAGGTTTGAAGAGTCGCCACCTAATGGATTAAGGTGCGTTAGGGCACCTAGAACAATTAACTAATGTTATACAAGTTTACATTACCAGAGATTGGGTAAGGGCTCCAAATTACCTCGAGGGGAAGGTGTTAGGCACCCCTCGAGGTCCACAATGGTGGGTCCTAGCAAAACTCAATTTAAGCAAATGAGTCTTTAAGGAAATAAAGCAGTTTAAACAAATAGATATTATTTTAAAACAGGAATTAAAGGGGTCCTAAGTTTATTAGCCTATAGGATCACTTCCATGGAATAATTGGTAACCTTTACCAGTATGGAAGTGATCCTATAGGCTAATAAACTTAGGACCCCTTTAGTTCCCATTTTAAAATAAACGCGTAGCATTAGCGCACATTTCATCATCTCCTTTACTACCCAATTACCCTCCCCTTTTCAACTATTAACTAAGTGTTCTAATAACATCTAGTATGTACCTTATGCGTGCATCACCTTTCCCTTACCTCCGGCCCTGGAGGTGTTTAGGACCTCTATTTAAGACGGTTCTAAACTCACCTATGTTGTTTAAAAGGAGAAAACTGAGCGACAAACAAAAGTCAAGTAGGACTGTCACATAAGGAGCAATTAAGTGGGCTCATGTTAACCTCTACAAATAGACAAACAAATGCACGTTGTTCAAACAAGCAATTTTAAATGATTAAGACCCTATAGGCAGGATATCCAAATGAGCATGAACAGAATATATAACAACTTTAATAAAGCGAGGCAGTGAGTACCTATTAGTTTGCCTACTAATCTTGTTGATACTCTGAATCTGGGCACGTTTCAAACAGCAAGAAATCACAGTTTTAAACTCAGAATTCTTAATTATCCTATAGGCTTGCCTAAGTGATAGCATGGCAGAATCCTATAGACATTGTATCTAAGCGGTGAACCAACTATTGATTTTAACAGGCATATGTTTTCCTTTAGATTCTATAGGCATGCTTTCTAAGTGCTGAAACGGGTTACAAGTGTTATTTCCTATAGACATGATATCTAAATGTGGAAACTGATTTTTCATTTATTTCCTGTAGGCATGATATCTAAGTGCTAAAACTGATTTTATATATGTATTTTCTATAGACATGATATCTAAGTGTTGAAACTGATTTTACACATTCCTTATAGGCATGATATCTAATTGGGTAAAGGCATTAACAAGTTCCCAAGCAAGTTCAATAAATATGATCATATAGACATGATCTCCAACGCACATATGGAGATTTGAAAATATGGTTCTTCATGAAGAGTTGACTAACTGGAAGTAGGATTTCTAGGATGCAAAGTATGAAAATTCAGGATTATAATTAATGAAATAGGTTCTATAGGCATGATTTCTAATGGTATGCACATAAGGAGTCACAACAACCTACAAGCATTATTTCTACCCGAATTTGATAAAAGATATATCAAAATCCCTCCCCAGCTTTTACTAATAGCCCCATATCTGTTTTTACAAAAATTATTACATTATTACAAACCAATATGAATGAATTACACAAAGCTATCTATAACACTATAGGGAGGTTTGCCAAGCCCAATGTGAACCTCGAAGCCAGGCCTTCAAGCAAATCTGATGTCCAAAGGTAGTTCATAACACACAAATGGGCTTCTAGTGTGTCAAAGTTCTCAAGGGCCTCGGGACCGAGGGCAATGCTCAAACCAAAACCTTTCAAAGAAAATAGTTTTGTAATAGATTTGAAGTCCAGCCCCAGTGTGTCAGAGTTCGGAGGAGTCTCATGGACCCTAAGCAGTGCTCGCACTAGGGATGGTAGGACACTAGATAACTAAGAGTAGAAGTTTGAAAATAGTGTATAAGGGTAGGGGACAGTTTCAGAAAGAAAGAAGTTTGATTTTTCAGAAGCAAATAGGTTGAAATTACAATACTACAAAACATAACAGAAACCATATTTTAGCAAATTGGTTCAGATATAGACATCAGTAATTGAACCATCACAACAAGAACAGGAACGCTTAAATTGCAGACAGGATTAAACAAGTTCTGCATAGAGCATACAATTGGATCCAACAAAGTTTTACATTGCCAGAAGTTGACTTAACTATCACTAGGTGAAACCATATAAACATATATTAAACAGAGAGAAACATGTTGAAGTCAAAATGACTAATAAGATAGCCATACAGAATAGGGTGGGGTAGTAGGAATTGAACATGCTAGTTTTAGAAACTGGCAAACAAGTGTCATGGATCAAATAGAAACATGCTAATGTAAGCAAACTATAGTAGCACATAGAACAAGACAAGAATTAAGGCATGCTAGTTAAGGGAGAAATAAACAGGGAAACATAAGGCAAAAAGAATCTTGTCGAGGTCTAACTACATAGCATATAAAGAGAACATGATAACAACAATGGAAGCATACCAGTTAAGGAGATAGCAAACATGAAGGTTAAGACAAATGAAATCCAAGAGTCTAGCCTTGGCTTTCGGCTGGCTAGATAGTGCAGCAATTCAAAGAAAATTAAGTTGTGTAAGTGTGTAAGTAAGTGTTGTGTGTATCAGTGTGTGCGGGTGTTTTTCTCTGTTTTGCCGTGTGTGTTTGTATGTCCTAAAAGGTTAGAATGGAGAGGTTCATATAGCATTCATCAAAGTAGAACAAATAAGGCAAAGAAAATTAAGAGTTCACAGAAAGGTATGCAAACCATTTAACCAATTAATTAGGGCTAAACCCAATCAATTAATACGACAGAATCCGAAAAATATCACTTAGATTAGGGGAGAATCAATTAACAGTCAAGATTGAAGTTTAATAAGGTGAGAAATAAGTCAAAGACTATTTATAGGTCGGTCAGAACAAATCAAAACCCAGAAATTAAGCCAGTAGTATAATTAAGGAAGGCAGTACCAATTATAAGTCACATATAAGGAAAGAATAAATAAAAATCTCTGAAAGATACCAATTTTAAAAATTAAATATAATTTCAAACCCTACTTAGGCAAATAAATCAATTAATCAATTTATTTAACCGGGCCAGAGTGAACGGGCAAGAACAATGTGACAAATAATCGAATAACGGAAAACTTTAAGCATATCGAAAAACATAGATGAAAGATCAAGCAAAGAAATTAGTCGAACAGTAAAGAAGAAAGGCCAAAGTTGAACCTTTAATCATTTTATAACATTTGCAGAAATTAAAAGATCAAACATTAGTTCTTAGGGAAAAGTAAAATCGATAGATAATAGCGGTAAAAACGAAAGAATCTTAAAGGAAATGATTAAATAAACTCCAAACACTTCAGATCTAAAGAGATCTGAACCTATTTGACCAAAAATAGTTAGGTTTGTTCAAAAATAAACAAAGGTGTCAAAATCGAGTTTTAGACCGGAGATTTGATGCCACGAAAACACAAAAATGATAATACTCATAATAAACGGTGAATACAGACGAGTTCATCAGAAGATTGAGGGATTTGAACCAAGTCTATTTGAATCCCCTTGAGATTCCATCAAACAACAAAAAAATCGAACAACCAGTAGAGATAAGAGGCCATATAGGGCCTAAGATCAAAGAGAAACCCCATGGATTGAAGGGGGTTCCGGTGACGGCGGGATAGGGTTAGGGAGAGGTTGAGATAGAATAACAGAACAGGGGTTTTAGGGGTGGCGAAATTGGGAAATGAATAGGGTTTGGGGGGTTATGAGTAATTAAAAATGGTAAAACATCCTACACTGTTGATCTCTGTGATCAACGGTCAAGATTTGATCTGGGTTGGGAGGGTTTAAAGATTAGGTTATTGGGTATTAGATCAGGGTTATGATTTAATTGGGCTGGGGTAATAATTTTGACCAGGTTCGAAATTAAATCAAATTAAAAGAGGCTATTTGTTAAATACCCAATTAGTTTGATAAGATAACTTATAAAATTAAATTATAAACGATAAAAATGCTATTGATGTATAAAAATGATTTAAAATAATTACTTAGTATTATAAAAATATAAAAAGTCATATTCATATAAAATAAAGTAATTACGCACATATGGGTTATTATTGCAAAGTTATTGCAATTATAGCCTTCATATGTAAATACGGTTATGCATAAGATAATTAAATCTTAATATAAATGTAAACGATAAAAATTAAGCAATAAAACTATTATAAACCCCTTTTTGATGCAATTAGTAATTATTTATATGATAAAAATGCTAGGATAAATTAACTAAAAATCCTTTAAAATGTAGAAAATATCGAAAAAATATTGATTGATGCAGATGCATTGTTTTGAACATATACATGCATTTTTGAAAATAATATAGTGAAAAATGGAGTATCAACAGCTGCCCCTCTTTACTCAGGAAGGATGAAAGAGTTATCGGGTAAAGATATGATGGCAAATTTTGATTGAATAGGGTGATTTGAGAGACATAGGTCGCACTCTAGTTTCTGAACTGCCTACATATCCCTGGTTTTACAGGAATCATAACGTGTGTAGTTTTGAATCCACCAGCGAAGTATACTGATGAAGTTATCACAAGGACGGATACAAGGTTTCGAATAGGTGAAATGGCTACGGTGAGCGGTCAGGTTTGAAATAGTATGAAGGAACTAGAGTGGGACTGCTCCTGTTAGGGATGATAGTTGCTCATCGGGTTACCTACAAATAAAGGGTGCACTGCAAGCATATCTCTACGTAAATTCAAACATGATGTAAATTCCCTTCAATCCATGAGAATTGTCTTAGGACAATTAAGGATGTCGTCCTTAGACCATGATGTCCCTGGCCATGAATCATGACATAAGGGATTTGCAGGCCATGAAATGACGTTCTCGAGCCATGAGAATAGTGACTCTGAACCATGACGCCTTTGAATAATGATGTGCAAGTTTGAGAGATCCTCAGGCCATGGCATGGTGTCTTCCGGCTATGAGGATGGTGCCTCCAAACTATGACGCCTTCGGACAACATGGCGATATTTCAGCCCATGAGGTGCAAAGACATTATGCTAGAAGTAACACGACAAGGATTAGTCTTGTATGAAGTTGAGGGCAGAGCTTAGCCCGAGAGAAAAGAATAGTGTGGAAGAGATATTACTTAGTCTCGTGCGAGATTCGGGACTATGCGTAGTCCCATGCAAAGTAAAAGTAGTGCTTAGCCTTATAAAAGGTGAAGGTAGTACTAAGCCTTATGCAAATATGGAGGCAAGGCTTAGCCTCACGCAAAGTTAGGGACATGTTTTAGTCTCGTTCGAAGAGAAGGCAATGCTTAGCCTTATGCAAATAGGGAGGCAAGGCTTAGCTCACGCAAGGTTCGAGACAAGGCTTAGTCCCATGCAAAGGGAATGCAGTGTTTAGCCTTGTGCAAATAGGGAGACAGGGCTTAGCCTCATGCAAGGTTAAGGACATGGCTTAGTCCCATGCAAAGGGAAGGCAGAGCTTAGCCTTATGCAAATAGGGAGGCAGGGCTCAGCCTCATGCAATATTTGAGACAATGCTTAGTCTCGTGCAAATAGAAGGAAGAGTTTAGACTTATGAAAATAAGGAGGCTGTCACGCCCCAAAATCCGAGGAGCGCGACCGGCACTCGACCTGGTAGCCCCAGCCAAGCGGACCTGGGTTGCTTTCCTATCCCACATGTTACCCCGTGTTCTTATTACTCATTGATCAAATGAAATAGCCAATTATAATTCAACACCTTTTTACAAAACATACATAGCATACATCGATACTTAGCGTGGTTTACAACTTACATCGCCCAACGTAAAAAATACATGTTTACATAAATTCTCAACCCACATTTCTTGTCTACGGAGCCTCTAGGGATACAAAAGAGTGATACCATACTTGCCGGCAACAGGGCTCCGGCTATACCTTACACAAGTACCAAAATAGACTCAGAAAGAAAAGCGGCATGAGCCACGCAGGTCCACAAGAGGAAAGGGGCTCACCAATACAACTGATGGAAAGTGGAGGAGGTGCTATTGTCGGTAGACTGGAGTACATGCTATAGAACCACCTACAATCATAACACGAATGTAGCGCCCCCGGCAAAAGGGACTTCAGTACATTTGAATTGTACTGGTATGTATGAACAAACTTTACCCCAAGTAAAATCAAATAACACACACAAGTAACAGACATCAATAGAATCAATGATCAAATGCATGTGAAAGAAACAATCAAAGCCAAACAAGTTTCACAATCTCTCCTTTTCCCCTTTCACATTATTACATCAATAATTTCACAATTTTGTAATATGTTCATTTCAATAGTGATTTCGATCACTTTCCACCCTTATTACCTCGGCCACTCTTATCACCACAACCCACACCTCATTACTTCGTGTTGCAGCGCGCAACCCGATACCACCGAAAAATCACAATTCACAAACAACACAACAACAACACAAAGAACAACAACAATAATTCTCGAAGAGCAACCACAACAATTCACAAGAATTTCCGTAGCCATCAATACCATTTCCATCATATTCAACAACTCATATGCATTTTATTTCGCAACGATAATTTCCCACGATAAGCCATAAATGTTATTACCACAGTTGTTCCAATTGCATCAATTACGATTTCTTTCCATCATTTGTTACACAACTCTTACCACACAAACACATTCACACACCCACATTTGGTTTGTTGCCATTTACTTGCACCATCATATCAGAAGACTTAACCAACAACGTTCAAGGCACATTAATCACAAGAATTCACAAATATTTCACATAAGTAAATACATATTTCCATGTCGACATCCTCAAGCTTTTACAAACTTTGCACATAACAAGATAGGCACATCGAATCACTTCTCACAGTCACATATAACTTGTGGTATGAAAATCGACTAAGGCAATCAATTCACATATTTTCATACAAGGTACACATACAGTATGCTCGTCACAACAAGGGGATTCTACAAGAGTTAATGTTAGCCATACATACCTCAAATTCGCCCCTTAATGATACTACAACGATCCAATACACTTAGGCAACTTCAATCTACAATACAACATTCAATAGGGCCAATATTAGTAATAAATTCCATAACTTAAGCTATTTAGGCATATTATCAAACACCTTGTAGGTATAGATATTTACACCTCGTAACTATAGTGTTGGTTAATCCAACTATCACCATTAACCAACAATTCACCCTACCATCATTCCTACAACATATATATACGACCATTCGTTCATACCCAACCATCAACCTTATTAATTAACTCATTTCGCAATCTCTACAACCAACACAACCTAGGTTAGGCACTTATGGCTTTCAATCATCATCCCATGAGTTCTAATGTATCTATCATACATAAATAATCACCATAGAGTAGTTGGAGATGATAGACATACCTCTTGTAGTAAG